>CANUEP010146701.1:0-23249 GCA_947857235.1 Jatropha podagrica | reverse complement strand
TAGTTTCACACTAATTTAATTTTTTTTTTTTTATATATATATATAAATATATATATATATATATATATATATATATATATATATATATATATATATATATATAATCCTAAAACAAAAAAAAAAATCAAAATGCTAATATGGCACTCTCCTTCCTCAATATTCTATTTTTCCTTTTTCTAGAAATTTTTAGATTTTTTTTCTTTTTTTTTCTTTATTTCTTTTATTTTAATTGGATATGTTAAAAATTCTTCTCCGTTCATAGATATGTATTCAAATTTTTATTTTATTCAAATTTTTAAATTTTTTAAATATTTTCTTATCTATATAATATCTATATATATGTTATCCTAAATCTTTCGTTTGAAAATTTCCATTTTGTATTAGCTGTGGGAGTCTCATATCATTTGTTCATCATTTCATATTTATATTGATTAAATATTTTTTATATGGTTGTGATTGATTTTCCTTTTTTTTATAGGTGGATTTGACAATTAACATTGAGGTAATTTCTTAGTCCCTTCTTTTATTATAATTTTTTGTGTACTCAAGGTTCTTTCTTTTTTATATTCATTTTGATTTTCTTTTAGTTGCATCGTATATTTAATTTGAAAGAAAAATGAACATCATCTCCTCTGTTGATGTGTATTTATCTTAAGCATAAACTCTTTCTTTTGCTTTCATTTTAGAGTCTTTATAACAGATAGAACGTATGCATGGCTTTTGTCCTAAACAAATTAGCCCAATTTTTGGGTTCGACTATACCTTGCTTTCTGAGTAAAATGATCCAAAAACTATTAGTTGGACATTTTGCGGATGGTTACTATTAGCAATTTCTTGAATTAATTTAATTGTTATTCAAAAATTAAAAATGTTGATTATTTAGAAATTATAAAATAATTAATTAAATTTTTTATTTAGATATTATGAATTTGAATGTTGAGTTTTATATAATACATTCGAAAATTCATAAATAATAGGTTAAAAAAACTAATAAGGATAAGGTGAGCCCCCTCCCGAGCGCCGGCGGAAAGACATGCAATGCGGTGTCTGACCGAACGGTCCTATTAGTTGGTTCGTCACGAAAGAAACTGAAAATGATGAGACTACTTACAATCTCATTGCGATCCCTTCCTGGTTCATTTTAGTTTAGCCCTGTATGTGGCTAGTTTGTCTGATTAATTGATCTAATTATCAATTTTATTAGTTTTATAGATCTATTTAGCGCTTAAGTAAAGTTTGGTTGGCTCTTTGGAGCGTTTTTGTAACACCTACCGATCAATCCCGGAGGATTAGACGACGAGTGCCACATTTGGTGTAAGAGCACAGTCTTACCCTACTTAAAATTCTAAATCATATATTAGAAATGACTGTGTTTTCATAAGGAGGCAAGTAGTATTTTAATAACACATTTTTTTTCTTGAAAATAAGTAAATAAAAGTTTAGGAAAATTCCTACAAAAAATTCGTAAGAGTTTCTCCTAAAAATCGACTTACCACACAAAGAAAACAAAGCACTTCCAATATTCATTCCTCCAAACCCCAAGACTCCATATAAGAACAACAAATCACGCAGCACTTCTATATAATCATAACATTCATCATAGATTCTATCTTAATATACTATCATCAATTCATAGAAACAATTGCTATCGATCATTCACTTCAAATTCTCATATAAATCAAACATTAGAAATAATCCCAAACCTCATTAATTTACAATTCACTATTTACAACCTCAATCTTTTACAATAATATTATACATGTTATAATTTACATCCTACTACATGTTCTACCCAAAATAAAATTTCCTCTCTGATGCTTCGCTTTAGGTCTTCAAGTAGCATTCGCCGCTCTCAACCTGCATGTGATGAAATTCAATGCGCTAAGTGGAGGACTCAGTGGTACTAAATAAATATCAAATAAAAAGCAAGAATTGCCGAGGCACAAGTCTCAAGTACAATTTAAAAAAAATATGCGAGTCACATATATATTATGTATCGAAGACGTGCCATTTAAGTTAAAATATTTGAAAAACATAATGGGGCTAGTTCATAAAAATAAGTTTAAGATTTAACAAAAGTAAGAGAAATTTCATATTCACAATTAAATTTCCTTTTCCTTCATAACGGAACAGAATTATTTTTAGTTTAGGCTCATATACATACTGGAAGAAATATAATCAGATTCAGTCATATAAGTGTCTAAACAGAATGTGCTTTGTGGAAGCACCACTAGAATATGGCCTGTGGAAGCGCCACCAGAATGTAGCCTGTGGAAGTGCCACTAGAATGTGGTATGTGGAAGCACCACCAGAATTTAAGCGCGTCCGATTACCAGAATGGCATCCAAGCCTAGCATATGATCATAGCTCATCACATAACAGAATGACATTTAAGCCGAGCATGCTCAGTAACTGGAATAACTTAATCTTAGTACATTTCAACCAAACATACTTGAGTCAAAATAAGTCATTTCCTTTACAAATAGTCTTATTTCTTAAACATGTTTCCTTGGCAAAATATTTCTTAACATAGTTCTTATCATTTTAAATTTTCTTAACTTACAACTTATAAAAATTACCACATTCTCTTTTTTATTCATACCTAATAAATTCAAATGGACATATTCAATATATATATAGTATAAAAAGTACTTAAATCAAGAAATTTTCAGCATTTTCATAAACTTGACGTTTGATGGGTTTTTAGGGTATAACTGAAGTTGTAAGCCTCCAAATTGAGTAAAATTTAATTTTTTAGAAATCTAAGACAAAATTATACAAATGTCATGAAGAGACCACAGTCCAGATGAACCTCTAAGATACTGAAAATAAGCTAAGAACACAGACCAACAGCCTAGTTCTGATTTAACACATCCAACTCCATATTTATTTAATTCCTACTTATTTGAGCACTCAATTTCGATAAATCCATATCCATTGATTTTTTAAGATATCTAGAAGCAAATTTTATGAAGGGCTCAAAACCTAATTTTATCATTTTAGGAGTCAAAGATAAGCAACAATTAGGACATACTAGTGGGCTACCATGACAGAATCAATTTTGGTAATAAAATCATAAATTGAGCTATAGGTATTCAAATTGGACACAAGAGGATGATTTAGAAGGCTAAGAAGTAGTAATACAACTTTTATGAAGAACATAAGATATTATCTTGCCATTTTAGTGGCCAAAAGGACAATCAATTCGGATATACAAGTGAGACATCATAACAGAACCAATTTTGGTATTTAAATCATAAGTTGAGCTACAAGTATTGGAATTGAACATAAGAGGATTTTTTGAAAGCTAAGAAATAGAGCTACAACTTTTATGAAGAAGTCATAAACTGATGGAAATTATAAAAGGGTCAAAAAATGATTTCTAGTCTCACCTAAAAACACATCTAACATCAAAATTCATCAATTTAACCAAAATTCCCAAAATTCATTCAAAAACCTAAAAATTGAAAACTTCAGAAAATGAAAAGGGAATGAGAATACTATTGCAATAACATTATAATGAAAGCTTGAAGGAGCTTATAAAGCTCTTCTCTTAAGCTTTTTCCTTTCCTTTGAGAGAGGGTTCACCAACCTCTCTTCAAGTAGGAAAAATTCTCATTAAACTCAAAATTTAACATAGGAAGTGAAAGGAGCATGATTTAAAGCATAATCTAACATGTAAATATTATGAATTTCCTAATTAAATTCTTAGAATAAAAAATCACTACTTGTTCTTGTAGGAACTCAAATTCCTCAACTTAAAGCTTCAAACTCTTACTTCTAAGCTTGAGTTTTGGTCTTTACTTGCTATTTTAAGGCTTAAACTAAGTGACTTGGTGAGATTTTGAAGTAGGAAAATGAAAGAAAATTGAGGAAGAAGAAGGAGAAGGAAGTGGCATGGAGATGGGAGAAGATGGAGAAGATGGATGAAATGTGTTGCTTGGTGAGTGGTAGCGTTCAAGTAGTAAAGTCAAACTTTACTTCCTAATTTATGCTAAATGAGTGGCTAAGATCAAGTCCTAAGTAATCTCATCCAATGACTCCAAATATTCCTCATATAATTCACTTCTAAATATTATTTAACTCCTCCAATTAATTAAATTAACTCCATAAAAATAATTTCTCATTTATTCCTCAATATACTATACTAGAAATAATATATATTAGTTGCCGTAATTCTCCAAAAATACTCATGAAAATATTTTCTACCCACCTAAATCATGCAAATATGCTCCAAAAATATTAAATAACATATTAAACAATCATAGTAATTTTTTCAGACTGAAATAATACCAAGTTCCAGACTAATGGTACTATTCACAGACCGGTAAATCAGTATTACCGACACTGAAAAATAGTGTGTTGCAATTTTGACTATATGTGGTATGTTAGAGTCGCTACCTTACTTTGTTTTTGTTTTCGGTGAAAATATAAGGTTAAAATCCCATGTTTGACTCCTTTTATGTGTCACAATGGATAAAATGCACTAATATCGAATCATTGGGTTCGAAGACTAGATTTTCGGTTTCTTTACATGGATCAACAGTTTGGGTTTAAATTGAAAATCAAAAGCATTATTTTGCATGAATGTCAATTTATCAATGCATGAACATACTTATAATGCAAGTCAATATTTGGAATATAGTACATTAAAAGTAAGTGATTGAAATAAAGGTTTATATTTCAAAGGGGAGCCCGCTTGTGGCCTCGTTATCGAGGAGTTCTAGATCATGCAACACATTCTCCTAAGTCCTGACCAGTCAGAGACCTGCTAGCTATGCTAAAATCCATAGATATGCTTTCGTACCTCATTTGTATAAGGATCAGGACGCACGAAGTTAACCATCGATCAAGATGGTAGGGTTTTTTGCGGGTACCACTCTTCGAGTGGGCTTACTGGTGTGCCAGCTAATTTTGGGCTTAGTTTAAAAACTGATTTTTGAGATTTTGCCGAACGGACCAAACATAGTTTGTCAAACGGACTGGACTTAAAGCATGCATAATGCTGGACGGACTGAGCTTGACAGTTGATAAGGCACTGAACAGACCAGGATTAATTGACAAAGTCTAAGTATGTATTATACCCTCATACTTGTGACGCAACTTGATCGGAGCTCCATGGTGTGTTGTCAACCAAAGAGGTCGAGTCATACTCCAAATATAAGCTAAGTTAGGGTACGAATTATTAATCAATCTTTAGATTTGATTAATAATTAATCAATTAGCTAATAGCTTTGACCTAAGGAAGGTCAAAGTGTAAGTGAAAGTCGAAAGGATCGACTTTTGAGAGCCAAGTAGGGCTAAGAAACCAACTATTAAAGATAAGCAAAGTCGAACTTTGCATTAGTAGAACCGCAATAGGGTGTATGTAGTCGTTGATGCTTGAGGCACGCTCGATCAAGCAACAAGAGGTGCTTGAATTAGAGGGGAATGTGCCTTTTACAGGCAGAGGGGGTGGCTAAGCCAGCCCTGTCAACCCAAAAACAGTGTCGGAGATCTACTTTTTGGCGCCGAAGAAGGGTCCAGGCAGCAGCCTGGTCGGTGCCGCCATCGGGGTGATTTACGCCACTGCTAAGGTGGACGATGTCGATCCTGGTTAATTACCAAGATGCCCTTCGCCTTTGATTTCTAGATTTTCAAGCTTCTAGGAGTCCGTTCAAAGCCTAAACAACGTCCAATTGAGCTGATTCTCACGCCATTGGAACTATAGTACAATTTCTTAGAGTTTGATGCTGAAATCAGGGTCAGAGATAATATATATATATATATATATGTATATATTTAAAAAAAAAAATATTAATAAGTAGAAGAGATTCTAGAAATCATATATTCTAGGATTTCTTAAATTTTATTTACGGTCTAAAATTAGGCCTTCAAAATTTTGAAATTTATTTTTCGATTTTTTAAATAATATGTAATTATGATTTTCTTTTGTACAAAACTATCTATTTTTTAATATATTTAAATTTAAATTATATTTGGAATCAATAGATATCAATAAAAGAATTTCCGTTCAAAGCCTAAACAACGTCCAATTGAGCTGATTCTCACGCCATTGGAACTATAGTACAATTTCTTAGAGTTTGATGCTGAAATCAGGGTCAAAGATAATATATATATATATATACATATATGTACATATACATATATGTATATGTACATATACATATATGTATATGTACATATACATATACATATATGTACATATACATATACATATATGTACATATATATATACATATATGTATATGTATATATATATATATATATATATTTTAAAAAAAATATTAATAAGTAGAAGAGATTCTAGAAATCATATATTCTAGGATTTCTTAAATTTTATTTACGGTCTAAAATTAGGCCTTCAAAATTTTGAAATTTATTTTTCAATTTTTTAAATAATATGTAATTATGATTTTCTTTTGTACAAAACTATCTATTTTTTAATATATTTAAATTTAAATTATATTTGGAATCAATAGATATCAATAAAAGAATTTCTTTATTTTTTATGTTTTATGTTTTAATAAAATTATATTTTACTATTAAGTAATTAAATTGAAAATAATATTTATCTATATATTATCCTTATTGAATTATTTGAATCATAAAACTTTATTTATATAGAATTATCTATAATAGGATACAATATTTAAATTATTTGAATTATAAACTTTAACTGAAACCTAGACATAATTAATTGAATTGTTAACTATTTAGAATAAATTAATTACATTATAATTTCTATAACATGATAATCTAAGAAAGCCTGCAGGAAAATAAATTTTTTAATAATATTTTAAATACAATTTATAAAATATTGAATGAATATAGCTTGGACAACAACTGCACAACCTAATCACTCAAGGAGGTTGTAGACACGCAATTTTTGTCTAAAAATAGACTCGATAATGATAGCATGTATTGCTAAAAAGAGGATGAAGCACCAAAAGAACTTTATCCCAAAGCAATGATCCGAGTATAGGAAATGTAATCCTTAACACCTTTTTCACATTTTTCGCAAAACAACACCCAAAAGCGCATCTTAGGTTCTCCTGGGATGGATCCCGGTGTCCTACGATACTCTGTGCATCATCTAGACCAATTTTATAAAAATCAGGTCGGTTTGCTGGTAAGGCCCACAGTGGCCCTAGTGGGGCCCATTAGTGATCCTTAGGGGGCCCATTAGTGGTGATGACATTTCTTGTGATAGAACGAGTTTGGAACGTTCGATTGATTTGATTCTAGAACTGATAATCTTAAGATAACAAATCAGATCCATTAGATCGTTTTCACATTTTCGAGGTTCGTGCCAAAATAAGGTACGAAAATGAGTCCTTGGTGCACAAGGGATAAATTTTCATGACTTAAGTCGATACATGCACCATATTAACTTATTTCGAGAAAAATTGAAAATCGAATCATTTGTGGGGCCCACGTGCCACGTAAGCAGTGAATAGTGCTACAACACCCATTTGCCTATAAATTTATCTCTAACTCTAAGGTTAAGGGGTTGGCATTTTTGTTGGTTGAGCAATTGTGAGTTGAGAGAAAATCAATGTCAAAAACACAAAAACATAAAATCAAACACAAAATCATATCAAAAACATAAAACTAAATCAATTCTTCACCAAAATATTAGGAGTTTTCTTAATTTGATTGTGTAACAGTGTTTCTAGGATAGTAAGTGAGTTTTACACACACAAACACTTTTAAAAATGAAATCAACACACAAACTTGGATCACCTTCAAATATCAAGTGTTCTTAAGTTATTCTTCATCAAACTTCAAGCAAATCAATAGTTTTTTTTTTTTGCAAAACAAGGTAACTGAGAGTCTAAACTCCATCTCTTATGTATTTTTTTTATTTCATTTTGGTGTTGAATCATCATAAATTGAGTTATTTGTGAGAGGAACCCACAAAAACTCAAATTCCCTGAAATCTGCAGCTTTCTAGGCTGACTTGGCGCCAGCCACTCGCAAGTGGCACATGCCATTTGAGCCCAAAAATCTCCAATTTTCTTTCTTTCTTTTTTTTTTTTGACATTTTTGGATTTTTTGAAGTTTATGAACTCTAATTACCTTGGTATGGAACGAAAGTCACTTCTAGTGATGTGAGAACATTAACTCAGAAGTCAAATAACTTAAAAAATATCAAATCGTGCATAGATTCTAAGATCAAAATAGGTTAAGTCCTAAGGATCGAAAATTCATATATGATACAAATGAGTACGTTAATGATTTTAATCTTGTTTCTTACTTGGATTTGTAAATTTTGTTTATCTAATAAGATGAAAATTGTGATCATGAGCTTAAAACGATATTAAAATTGTTATATTTTATTTTCTAGCGTTTATTTTATTCACATTTAATTATTGTTCTATAATATAGATATATATTATATATTTTTCATTTGACTCACTAACATTTCTAACATTTCTAACATCAGCTTATAGTCTGCCATTTTATCAGATATTGCAAATCAACATAATGGATCACATAACACTTCTAAATATTCACATCAATCAATTTAGGTTCTATCGTAACATGATATTATCCATTCAAAGAATTAATTGCTAACGATCATTCACTTTAAAATTCACAATAAGATAAAGCTTCTTAATTAATCACAAATCTCATTAAATTATAAACTTAATATATACAACCTCAATTTTTTATACTACTTTTATTTATGCCATAATATATCCTATACATGTCATACCCAAAGTAAATTTTCCTTCTCTTATGCTAAGCCTCCGGTCCTCAAGTAGCACCCATGTCCCTAACCTGCGTGTGATAAAAATCGACGCGCTGAGTATATCACTCAATGGTACTAAATAACTTAATAATACAATAAATAAGGGTGCCTAAGCAACAACTTAAAATATAATTTCAAATACTGAAATCAAATATAAAGCACCAAAAGTATACAAATCTAATTAAGATATTTCACAAATCACAAATAAGTCCATTCTTAAGAACAAATTCATAGTTTGATAAATATAAGAAAAATTCTCTAGATACAAATATATTTCCATTTCCCTTTATAACAAAACTGAACAGAACTCATTCTTAATTGAGAGCTCATATGTATTCTGAAAGAAATATAAGCAGATTTGGTTACGTAGATATCAAAAATAGAATTTGGCCTGTGAAAGCGTCACTAGATGTGGTCTGTGAAAACACCACCAGAAAATTGGCCTATGAAAGCGCCACTGGTTGTGGTTTGTGAAAGCACCACCAGAAAATTAGTCAATGAAAGCACCATCAATTGATAAGCACGTCCGCTTATCCATAAGGGCTGATAACCTTAGCATATGATCATAGCTTTCACATAACAAAATGGCCTGATAAGCCGAGCATGCTCATGTACCGAAACAAATATCATCTTATTATATTTCAATCATGCATACTAGAGCTCAAAACAAATCCATTTCTTAACAGATAATCTTATTTTTTATACATAATTTCTTAGCAAAACCTTTCATTGTTGCTTAGTTATTATTACAAAATTTCTTAACTTACAACTTCATTAAAATGCCAAATTCATACTTATGAAATTTAAAGCTTTCCTTTTTCAAAATATATACTTAAAATATAATTCAAAACTACTCAAGTTGTAACGGATTATTTTTCAGTGACTTTTTCAGTGTCAGTAATAGTGATTTATCAGTTTGTGAATAGTACCATCGGTCTGGGACATGGTATTATTTCGGCTTGAAAAAATTACTACATGTGTCTAATATTTTATTTAATATTTTTGGAGCATGTTTGGGTAGAAAATGTTTCATGAATATTTTTGGAGAATTGCGACAACTAATGAATATTATTTTCTAGTGTAGTATATTAAGGAATAATTGAGGAATTATTTTTATGGAGTTAATTTAATTAATTAGTGGAGTTAAGTAATATTTGGAAGAGAATTAATTGATGAATATTTAGAGCCTTTGGATTAGAATACCTTGACTTGATCTAAGCCATACACTTGTCAAATTTTGGTGAATTAACAACATTAGCTTGTTGACTTGGTCAACAAAGCTTATCTACATACCACTTCTTCTTCTTCCTCTCCATTCTCCAACGCCAACTCCTCTCCCTCTCCACCATTTTTCTTTCTTCTCCCTCTACTATCAAAACTAACACAAATTAACCAAATCAAACCATAGAAAGGTGATAAAACTTGAAGAATTAACTTAGAGAAGTGAGAATTCGTGATAAAATTCAAGTACTTTGGAGAATTACTACAAATCAAGTAAGTTGTGAATTTTGGTTTAGTAAATTAATAAGTGAAATTCATAGCTTAGATATGTTAGATTATGCACTAAATCATGTTCCACCTCCTTCTTTGATTATTTCCATGATTAGGGTATATAAGTTTTGATAATTGGAAGAGGTGGGTGAACCATTCTCTAAAGTAAAAGGGAATGAGAAGGAAATAGATTGATTAAACTTAATCAAGCTTAATTTGAAGGTTAGTGCAATAATATTCTCTTTCCCTTTCATTTCTTTAATTTTTTAATTTTTAGGTTTTTGAATGAATTTTGAGAAATTTATGTATTTTGGTTAAATTGGTGAATTTCATTGTTAGATGTGTCCTTAGGTGGTACTAGAAGTCATTTTTTGACCCTTTTATAATTTCCATTTGTTTCTGACTTCTTCATCAAAGTTGTAGCTCTATTTCTCAGCTTTCCAAAACATCCTCTTATGTTCAATTACAATACTTGTAGCTCAACTAATAATTTAAATATTAAAACTAATTTTGTTATGGTGTCCCACTTGTACATCCTAATTGATTGTCCATTTTGGCTACTAAAATGGCAAGATAATGTCTTATGTTCTTCATAAAAGTTGTATTTCTACTTCTTATATTTCTAAATCATCATCTTGTGTCTAATTTGAATACCTATAGCTCAACTTATGATTTTTATACCAAAATTGGTTGTGCTGAATCGTGTTTGGATTGCTGGTTTGTGTTCTTGAGTTTCTTTCACCCGCTTAGAAAATGATCTAGACTATGGTCCCTTCATGAAAATTGTAGAATTTTATCTTATCTTTATAATGAATTAAGTTTCACTCAATTTGAAGTCTTATAACTTCAGTTATACCCTAAAAACACAGGAAAGGTCAGGTTTATGAAAATGCTCTAAATTTCTTGATTTAAGTACTTTTATACTATATTAAGTATATTTATTTTGAATATGTCCATATAAATTTATTTTATTAAGTATAAAAAATATGTTAATTTTCTTAAGTTGTAAGCTAAGTGATTTTGAAATAATAAGTGTTAATTTTAAAATATTTTTGGATAAGAAATGGTGAATGAGAAATGAGATTATTTGTGGAATAATGCATTTATTCCAGGCTCTACTATATATGATTGAAATGTGATATGATGAGATTTATTGCAATATGTGAGCATGCTCGAGTTATCACCCCATTCTGTTTGGTGGAGCTATGATCATATGCTAGGGTTATCAGCCCTTATAAATAGGCGAACGCGCTTATTATTTGTAGTAGTGCTTGCACAGGTCACGGTGGTACTTTCATAGGCCATGGTGGCTCTCCCACAGGCCACGATTGTATGATTGGTGGGTGGTGCTTTCACAAGCCACGGTGGCGCTTTCACAGGCCACGATCGAATCTGCTTACATTCATTCGGTATAGGTACGAGCCTTAATAAAAAAAAAAAGGCATTTTATTTCGTTATAAAGAAACCAGAAACACATTGGTATTTGTAATATTTTCTTATTTATATTGAGTTTGGTATAAATTTTTAAGTTGTGAATTTCTTTATGGTTTTTCAAAATATTCGGATTTAACTAGCACGTTTTAAGTGCTTAAAATATATTTAATTTGAGATTTATTACTTGTCATTTCTTGGTTATTTTAATTTACAATTATTAGCAGTACTGAGTCTTCCACTCAGCGCGATGATTTTCATCATGCACAGGTTGTGAGCTGTGGGTGCTATTTAAAGATCGGAGAAGTAGCATCAGAGTAGAAATATTAATTTTGGGTAGGATATGTATACTTTTATGTATTATAGCATGTATAATTCTATTGTATATAATGTTGAGGTTATAAATATTGAAATTATAATTAATGTGATTAGTGGATATTTTAAGTATTATTACTTGATTTATTTATGGTGTATGAATTCTAAGAAGTAGTTCCAGAAGTAAGTGGCATCAATATGTTAGAACTTAAGTGAATTAATATGACCATGTAGAAGTGTCGTGTGATCCTTCCTAATTATTTGGAGTTGAGATTTAGAGGTTAATATTGGAAGTATATTTGTTTTTCTTATGTGGCAAGTAGATTTTTAAAGAGAGCTTTTGCAAAATTTTACTTTCGAAATTTTATTTTTCATAGAATTCTCCCTAAAATCTTTATTGAATATTTTAAATTACTTGCTTCACTAAGAAAATATAATCACTTCTAATATACATTTTGGAGTTAATGAGTAGAATGGGACGGTGCTCCGACACCGAATGTGGCATCCATCGTCTAATTCTTCAGGATTAGGTAGTGGGTGTTACATAAGTAAACCTTAAAAGTATTACTTACAATCAAATGACAATAAATCTCTTCTTTCACTTTTTCAAAGCATTCTTTAAGTAGTGTAAAATTCATTATAAGTTTAAAACCAAATATATTAAATACTATTCAAAAACATACTTATTAAACATTAAATTGTAAGTAAAATTAAACATAAATATTGAGTCCCTTTCCCCCCATTATGCTTCGGCCCCTCTTACTAATGAAGGAAAAAGATTTTCTTTTCAAATTAACCACCATTTTCATACTTAAGTATCAAAACTTACATTTTTCAAACACATACTTAACTTAAACTTATTTTTCTTAACTTCTTTAAAACTTATAACTTGTAAAGTTCATCAAAATCTACTCATGTTCCCACCAAAAATAATACTTTCATAATATACATATATACTTAGCTTAAAATACTTAAAACCATCATTTAGCAAAAAATTTAAAAGCCTAAATATTTTTACTTCAAAATAACTTAACTTACAACTTAGAAATATTATTTAATTTTCATACTTATACTTATCAAAAATGATACTTATCAAATATACATATGTATAGCTTAAACTACTTAAAAACCACCATTTAGAAAAACAAAAACATGCCTTACCACCTTAGGGTGGTTCGGCCTCTTTGTGTCAACAAAGGGGAAGGAGTTTCCCTTCCACTAAATACAACATTTTAAGCTAAAAATACTTCATCAAATCATTAAAACCTTTACTTAAAAACATTTAGTCTTAAAACTTATCTTTTACACATTCAAACTTTCTTTAAGTCTTAGAAAAATACTTAAACATTAAAATACCAAGTAGTGGTTTAAAGCATCATTAAATTACTTAAAAACAAACTCATTAACATTACAAGAACACAAAAGCATAAAGCAAAATTCCATGCCCTTCCTCTTAAGGTGGTTCGGCCAAGTGAAGGGGAAGGAGAAGGGGATGTCTCTCTTCCCATTCAAGCATCTCATCATGCTTAGAAAACATGAAAAATCATATAAAAACATGCAATTAAGCAATTCCCCAACAAAATCACAAAGAACTCAAAATTTGCTTAAAACTTAAAAATTTGAAACTTAAAGAAAATGAAAAGGAAAATGAAATATTATTGCACTAACCTTGAAAACAAGCTTGAATAGGCTTAGAAAGCCTTATTCCTTAACCTTTTCCTTCCCCTTAGAGGATGGTTCTCCAACCTCTTCAAAGTAGCAAAAATTAACATTAAAATCAAGAAATGACACATGGAGAAGATGGAGGATGATTTAAAGCATATTCTACCATATATATTCTATGAATTTATTAATTAAATTCTTAGAATCATAAATCACAACTTACTTATTTTGGTAGTAAACTCTAAGTTCTTTGCTTCTAATCACCAAATACCACCTTATTAACTTAATTCTTCAAGTTTAAAGTCTTAACTATGGTTTAATTGGTCTATTTTGGTGTAGTTTGTAAGTAGAGAAGTTGAGAGAAAATGGTGGAGAAGGAGAGAGAAGTGGCGTGGAACATGGTGAAGAAGAAGAGAAAATGAATATTAAGATAATGATGGGTGACTTTAAGTAGTAAAGTCAAACTTGGCTACCTCATTTTATGTCAAATGGATGGCTAGGATTAAGTCTCTAGTATTCTCATCTAATGGCTCTAAATATTCACCAAATAATTCTCTTTCAAATATTATTAAACTCCACCAATTAATTAACTTAACTCCATAAAAATAATTCCTCAATTATTTCTTAATACACTACATTAGAAAACACTATTCATTAAATACTTAAATTCTCCAAAAATATTCATGAAATATTTTCTACCCACTTAAACCAGATAAACATACTCAAAAAATATTAAATAAAATATAAAACATCAATAGTAATTTTTCATACCGAAATAATATAAAGTCCCAGACTGGTAAACGTCTACTTACCAAATAATTTATTACTTACTTTGTCATGAAAAATTTATATCATAACTTTAATTAATTAAGACTAATCACATAAAATCTAATTAACTCTACAAATATTAAATTATGTTCAATATCATTATCGGGTCCAAATAAAATATTATTTTTCTCTCGGGTGATATCATTCATGATCCATTCAAATAATACCATTTTAAGATCCAAAATTTTGGGGCGTTACACTTTTCCTCTTAAGATATATCGTAATAAAGACTGTCTGCCAGGTCCAAAACCCCACGTTGGTTTATGGGCCTAGCCTAAATATCCTATGAACAAAAAAGACTATAGACCATGAATCGTGTGTGGGAGCTATAATGGTGGAGATCATGCATTTCCTTACTCCCGTCCCCTATGTTTTTATATACTTGGTATGTTTGTATTGCATTGCATTCATATATCACTTAACTTGTTTTCTTATAGCCATATAGGGGTATTCTATCATGCCTAGGTTCCATTGCTTAAAGTATTAAAGAGAGAAAGATTGAAGAGAAGTACTTGGATCAAAATGAATCAAGTTCGAAAATCGACATATGAAGATCTTTATTATAAATATGTTGGGTTTGTAAAAAAAAAATACCATGGCAGTACCAAATTTTGTCTACTGTAATAAAACATATTTTCGAACAAAATGTAAAATTTCCTACGTTGGCTTAAAATTTTTTTTCGAAAATCTCAAAAAATACCTGGAAATATGTTGTGATATCTTGAGTATTATAAAAAGTCAACATTTGGAGTAACATATGAAGACATTTATCTTAAGCCAAATATTTTCAATGTCGAAAAAAAAAAAGAAGAAAAAAAGGGGAACTATTCAAATGTTAGTACTATTTGCATGCAAAAAAAAAGGAACATTCTAACTATTTGGCTATAGGATAAAAGTCCCTTTTGATTCCTATAAATTCTTGAAAGTCTTTCTCATTAATTTTGAATAATCGCAACCGAATAATGGTATAATACGACATTAGTCACATTTCATGACATTGTGTTGTGTGATTGTATTTTCGTGTGTCATTCCATAAACATGCGTACATGCATACATGTATCGCAACATGTGGCTAACCTCCATTTCATGCGATTGTGATAGCACCTCATAAAAAGAAAGCACCGAAGGCAGGCAGCCGGTTGAGGTCAGGTAGCAGGTTGAGGACAGACAATCGTTTGGTCAAAAGATTTGTCAATTCCAGACACTATTCCCATCGATAAAATGGTCGAATCTAGTGTTCCTATTGTCGAATTGGAGAAGATGATTGAGAAGATAGTAGAGGCCAGCCTTGAAAAGTTCATGACCTTTGATAAGGGAAAAGACAAAGTGGTAACAAAATATGACAGAGGGGCCAATAATGAGTCCGAAAAGAAGAAACATGTTGCTAACAGTTGGCAAGACAAGGAATTTCATAAGACGTATGTCAAGACTAGAGGAGATAGGAAATACGAGAATCGGGCTAAAAGTTCCAACAGGTCTAGATTCCAAGTGGATAGCTGGTCAGCCAAAGCTCCAAGCGCTAGCAAGAATACTGCAAGTGTTGTTCTAGGTCTAAGTTCTACCAAACCCTCGAGGAGATTCTGCAACTTTGGTATTCCTCTCTCTATAGTCTTTGAGAAAGTTAAATCAGCAGGGTTGTTGCATCCACTTGCGCCGAGATCTCCACCAAAAATTCCACATAGAAACTTTGTTCAAGATGCTTATTATCACTTTCATTAGTGCAAGAGCCACACTACTGATATGTGTTTGCGCTTAAGGCACAAGATACAAAATCTAATGGATGAGGGTAAGATGAGTGATCCTGAAGAGTCAAGGCTCGATAAGAGGGCCAATGCACCTCCAAGTTTCCAAGGTAGGTCACACCTTAAGAATGTGTACATGGTTGAGGCTAGAAAGGTACCTAAGGAGGTGCTAGCCGAAATTCAAGAGGGATATGAAGAAAGATAGGAATAAGAAAAAGGATAAGCTGTTAAGGTGTAGAAAGAGGAGGATGGTAAAAAGAAAACAGATGTAGCAAGGAAGAAGAGGACCCTACTAAGCAATAAGTACCTGCATTGGTAAAGCTCTGAGAAAGCCAAAGACCCTGCTGATGTGTGTTTCTGTTGTTGAATTTTTTTTTGTGATGAGGTGTTAAACATTGTGCAATGTAATGGACTTTAATTTTGCTTGCTTGTTTGATGTTTCTCTTGATATTCGCATTCATTAAGTAGATAAACACATGCCCACGTTTGGCATTAATTCATCATACATGCTTAATTTTAATATAAACACAAAAGAAAATCCTTAGAATTTGTTGATCGGGCCTACCCTAGCGCTGGAGTTAAACGTGAAATTTCAATGTCTATCCATGGGCAGTGCAAAAGCTTACTCTTGGAGTTAAGAAAAGAAGCCAGGATAGACAGATCCATGGCCGAGCATGCAATATCTGGGTATCGAAAGATGAGCCAATGAATCAAAAAGGATCAAGAACCAAACAGGCTATAGGGGAGTGGCAAACATATTTCCCCTCATTTTCAAAATGGGGTCCTTCATTTCAATCAGCTAGTTGACTTTATTTTGAGTCACCGAGAAAAATGGCAAGGGAAATTTGTGTGTAGATTACAAACCTCCAACCAAAGCATCAATGGCGGGTGATCAACTATGGTTCTTTAATATCCGGACATGAATGACCAAAATAATACATACCGAATTAGCTACTAGAGATGGCAAATGAGCTTTAGAACGCTTGACATTGCAGTTCATAAGTCTTGCACTGGTAGTTGTACAAGAGAATGTCAAACGATGTATTGGCAAAAGATGTATCGATGAAGGAAGTTGAGAACATTTTGGAATTGATATGAACAAAGGTTTGAAGTGTCCGCATAAGCAAAGAGAGATCATATTTCTCCCATGGAAAAATGGTGATGATGGGTTGTTTTCCAATGCCAAGTAAGCGACTGAGTTCCCTTTGCAGGTTTGAGATCCCTCATTGTATGGCGATAAATAAGATGGTTTAGCCTCAATCGGAAGATAAAATGCTATCAGTGAAATATGGAATCAACACCAATTATCGACATTAAGTCGTCTATAAGAGAATGGGGCAACAAAAGAAATTCCAACAGACAAAAAAAGGAAAGAAAAAAAAAAGGAAGAAGAAAAAGAATAAGAGAAAAATATAATAAAAAATAATAAAAAAGAAGGAAAAGGAAAAGAAAAAATGGAAAGAAAATAAAAGAAAGAAAAGATTTTGATGAAAGTTGCCGAGAATTCTTTTGTTTGAGCTGTTAGATTACCATATGAGGAATTAAACCATAGCCAAATCTATGAACGAAGCAACCTCTTACTTGCCGATACATGGGTTAAAAACCGCATTACCTACTAAAACGGAAGTGCAATCCTCGTGTATAGTGATGGAATCTAAAATTCTAGAATGCCAATGAGCAAAAGATTACTTAATTCTCAGTTCATGGACCAACTTTATAAAAGGAAGATCGCCAGACACTTCAACAAGAGAGTCAAGACGAAGCTGCTTTAGTTAGGAAATCTGGTTCTAAAAAAGGTGAAGCCGAACACTTGCAACCCAAAGAAAGTTCAATCCCCAATTAAGAGAGCCCATTCTTGATGAAGATATTTTCCAGAGACACAGTGGAGTTATTACACATGGAAGGCGATGAATCTGCCAAACTAATCAGCATGGATAGGCTGAAGAAATTTTATGTGCAGCTCAAAATGTTATGGCCAAGCCCATTAATAAATTCACCTTCTGCGTTCTTATTAACTTTAAAGCGTGTCATGCTGAATTTGTGTTAATATGCAAATGCTGTGAATTTACCTCGATGAAACGAAATGGCAAGAAATATATTAAGCATCTCAAGTAATAAAATTATTCATTCATAAGTGCAAACATTCATATAACTGCACTTTTCTAGCACGTTTCATAAGAAAACAGAACAGGGGCATTCACATTCCAAATTCTAATAGAAATCTAGCAGTCAATAAATTAACCAACTCTTAATTGACACCGACTCTAGAATAGGCTTGCAGTTAAGAATGGTACAAGTTAGAAGAACAGGTATCAGCCACATTAGAGATGGGTGTAGCTGTACGATTGGATCAGGTGGAAATAAAATGAGACAGGAATCGTCGAGTGATAAGGCCACCTTCGAACCGCCTATAATCAGGGACAGTTTGGTGATGGCCATATTGTTGTGCTACTCGATTGGGATAACAAGCCGCTACCATGGACAAGCCACACAGGGGCAAACAAGGGATATAAGAGGAGACAGTGACACGTACCAGATGCCACCATGGATAGGTCCATCTAATTCTTTCAGTAGTGAGATCTTGGAAAATTACTGTCTAATCTTCCAGGATCACTCCAGTCAAGCTGCTTTGACGATGGACATGAACTTGGGTCCATAATGGGATATTAAATGGTTCGGTGGTGGAGTCACAACTTGTAACTTCTCAAAAGCCCATAACTACAGATGCATAAATAAAAAAGAGAGGAAAATCTCGTTAAGTCGAAAACCTGCAAGGGCAGTTTAAGTAAAATTGAGAGAAAAAAAAGTAAAAGTTCATTAAGTCAAGAACCTGCAAGGTTGACTTAAGCAAAAATTAGAGCACCAAAGTAAAAAGCTAGTTAAGTTGAAAACACGCAAGGGCGGCTTAAGCAAAAGTTAGAGCGTGCAAAAAAAAATAATAAAAGAAAAATGGATCTACCTACAGTAGAAGTGGGCTTCCCATCGGACCAATCACCGAAGTGGGATCTCGGACATGTTCCCCTAGCCAGGTGAGTGTTCTAGCAAGGATAAGAGGAAATGGCGTACATCACCTAGCCATCTGTTCAACTATAGGCACCAATTTAAGGCTCCCATATTCGTCAACACCATTTAGTAACAAGTATTGATTGAGAACACAAAAACATACAAGTGAAGGCCAGAATGGGCTAGCACGGTCCATAGTCGTCGCACGGTCAACAAGGGGTCGCAAGGGCACAACATCGACTCCAAGCTCATATGCAGGAAGTTCATAAGCTAAGAGGTCAAGAATAGCGGGGACTCATGAGGCAGGGTCTATATTCGACTTGGGCAAAGGTGGGGCCTCTCCAACTTCTGGTCGTTTGCCCGAAATACTGCTGAATTCTTCAAATAAAGGATAGATCTCAAAGTCGTTATGGTGAAACAGATTATCAGAGGAATCAAAGTGGTTGATCAGTCATAGAATCAACCCGGGTTGGATCTAAATGTTTCAATAATAACTTACGCCCTTGAGTTCAAAAGGGGATAGCAGCTCCTAATCATCACGACTAAAACTCCATAACAATGCTTCAAATGCAGGTGCTAATGATTGATCCATGCAAAATGAAAGAGTGAGAATTCTGGAATTTTTCTAATATGTCATGTGCCTTTATAGCGCAAAAATGAAAAGACAACATGATGGATGGCTGTCACTTTAGCTTTAGTAGGCTACTAATTCAGTCTTGATATTCTTCAAACAATGAAATAAATAGCTACAAAGGGGCTAATGCAATAATTTCAAATCATGACATGAAAAGAAGATTATCTCTCTATGAGGATATTCCACAAGCTCAACCGACAGTACGAAAGTAAAAGGGAAGACTATGGCAATCAACTCAAGGAACATTAGGCTCCATGCCCTTCTACCATCAGACTCCCTTGAGTCCTTACCACTGGTTTATTCAGCTTCTTCAGTCATCAGATGTCAGCACCTGACCAACTCGACCGACGCACTCTCCTCATGATGCCCCTACATCGCGGTTAACGGTAGGCTTCACGCCAACTCTCTATACACATGCATAAGCATAGATAAATGCATTTCATGCATACATGACATATACATTGCATATTTTTATGTTGTGCAGGCTTGCAGCTGCATGCTCGACCAAGAGCCATGCCACCCCAATCGAAGTCATGCTGCCATTTGCAACTGGCTCGACTCTCTAATTCTTCTTCATGAATAAAGAACATACCACAAGCATGCATCGCACTATAGTCAACTTTAAATGATAAAGTCGGATCAAAGCTCGCCACAAGAATCATTTCAAAATAATTGAGGGTGAGACTTAAGATAGGCAATAATTGAATAATAAACTGGGGCAAAGCCCACAACAAAAAGCGATTCAAAGGAAGCTCCAAAACGAGGAACAGTTGAAAGATAAATTGGGGCAAACCCCATGACGAAAACCCATTCAGAGCAAGCTCTAAAATGAGCAACAATTGAAGAATAAACTGGAGAAAAGCCCACAATGAAAATCAATTCAAAGTAAGATAGAGCTCCAAAATGAGCAATAGTTGAAGAATAAACTAGGGCAAAGCCCATGATAAAAAAAATCAGAATAAAGTTGAGCGAAGACCAGCAATAAGAGGCCATAAAAGAACAAATTGAGGCGAGCTCCTCAGTGAGAGGAAATCGGAGGAGAGCCTGTGAGGAGGAGTAATCAAAAGCAATTGGGGCAAGCCCACAATAAGACACAACGAGAAGAATAAAATTAGGGAAAAGCCCACGACATAGAGAAGTTCAGAATGGAGGCAAAGCCAACAGTAAGAATCAAGAGAATAAACTAGGGCAAACCCCACAAGAAGAATGTCCAGGGACGAGCAAAAGCAAAGCCCGTTAAAAGAGGCTCTAAAAAAATGACTCAAGTAGTACGAGCCAAATTGACCCCCATGGCAAATACAACAGGCACCAGATAAAGCAGTCTCTCCTGATGATAGGATATGAGTAAAGACCTCATAAGAAACGACTACACAAATAGCCAAAAAATAAAGTCATGACTCGCCGCCAAAACTCTATTTCAATACGAACCCACGCATTCAAATAAATAGTCACACACTAGTCAATAAAGCCATCCCATGTGGCACGCCATAAGTCCCTATGAGGCTGGTCTATCAAGTTTTCCAATGGAGGGTGCCTCGTACAGTAAGGATTTTCAGTTAATTCATCTAACTGACGCGCCTCATGCAGTAAGAATTTCTCAATTAAGTCGTCTAGCTAACGCGCCTCGTGCAGCAAGGATTTTTCAATTAAGTCGTCCAACTGACAAACCTCACGCAGCGTGGATTTTCGATTAATTCATCTAGCTAACGCACCTTGCACAATGAGGATTCTCAATCTAGTCATCCAACGAACACGCCTCGCACAGCGAGGATTTTTCAATTAAGTTGTCCAGCTGACATACCTCGTGTAGCGAGGATCTTCAGCCAAGTCGTCCAGCATGATGTGCCTCGCGTAGTGAGGATTTTGAATCAAGTCATCCAATGTGACCTGCCTCGTACAATAAGGATTTTCAACCACATTAGTCGAACTATGGCGCAACCCAATCCGTCGAACTATGGCTCAACCCAATCCGTTGACATGTGTCGATAACAAAATCGTCGAAATGTGGCACAATCCATCTGTCGAAATGTGTTGGATAACCAAGTTGTCGAAATATGGCACTACCTAATTCGTCATAATGTGTCGGATAAAAAAATCATTGAAATGTGGCGCAACCCAACTCGCCGAAATGTGTCACATAACTAAAGTCGTTGAAATGTTTCGCAACCCAATCCATGGAAATGTGTCGAATAGAAAAGTTGTCAAAATATGATACAACTAATCCGTCAAAATGTGTCAGATAACAAAGCCGTCGAAATGTGGCGCAACCCAATCCATTGAAATGTATAAGATATCAAGTCATCAAAATGTGGTGCATCCAACTATCAATCCATCAAAATGATTCAGATTAGAAACCGTCCAAAAGGACAACCTCCTTATGGGGAGCATTGCACCGTCCAAAAAGGACAACCTCAACACGAGGAGCATTTTAAAACTTTACACTGCCTTTTAGCGCATTGCACTGTCCAAAAAGGACAACCTCCCCATGAGGAGCATTTCAAAACTTTACACCGCCGTTTGGCACATTGCACTGTCAAAAAATGACACCTTCCCCACGAGGAGCATTTCAAAACTTTACACCACCGTTTGGCACATTGCACCATCCAAAAAGGATAGCCTCCATACGGGAAGCATTTCAAAACTTTATACTACCATTTAGCATAATGCATCATCCATAGTTAGAAGGCGAGGGAATGTTTTCTTTCCCTTCTATTATATGATTTAATTTGGTTATTTAATCGTAATTTGTGGTAAGAAAATGAAAGAAATGGAGGAGGAAGAAAGACATGAAAATGGTGTGGGAGATGGAGGTGGGCAGAAGAAAGGGAAGTTGTTGGTGACTTAAGTAGCAAAGTCAAACTTTGCTTCCAAATTTTATGCTAAATCAAGGGCCATGATCAAGTCGTAAGTAATCTCATCCAATGGCTCTAAATATTCCTCAAATAATTCTCTTTCAATTATTATTTAACTCCACAAATTAATTAAATTAGCTCCTAAAAAATAATTCCTCATTTATTCCTTAATAAACTACACTAAAAATAATACTCATTAGTTGCCGCAAATCACCAAAAATATTCATGAAATATTCCCTACCCACTTAAATCATGCAAACATGCTCCAAAAATATTAAATAATATATAATACACACATAGTAATTTTTTCGAGCCGAAATAATACCAAGTCCTGGATCAATGGTACTATTCACATATCGGTAAATCACTATTACCGACACTGAAAAACAGGCTGTTACAGTCGCGGGGGGGGGGGGGGGGGGGGGGGGCGGCCGCGGGCGGCCGGGGGGGGCCCCCGGGGGGGGGCGCCGGCAGGGCGGGGGGGGAGGGGGGTGGAGGGGCGATGGCAGGCGTAGAGAGAGCAGGCACAGAGA
>CANUEP010146669.1:0-41409 GCA_947857235.1 Jatropha podagrica | reverse complement strand
TTTTTTTTTTTTTTTTTTTTTTTTTTTTTTTTTTTTTGGCTTATCAAACATGTTTTATATATTTCAATATAAATTCCTAAAATCATCATTTTTCTTACTTATAAATATTCAGAATATAAAATTTGAACAATACTCTTTGAGCTGACTTTTAGCGATAAAAATAGTTTTGATCGTATGTTTTATTTTGCATATCGATGCATAAACCACATGAATAGTCTGTTGGACACATACGCTTAGGGTGAGTCCAACATTAGAAGAACGATGCCACTTTTTATAGTTTCACTTTAAATTATTTAAAGAACATTTATTTGATGCAACCAAAACCGTCAATTGAAATTGTACGGTGAAGCTGTTGGATTGGCAATGGAAGTTTCAGACGTGATGAAATAGACTAGTCATACAGGAGAGGAGCCAATCAACTTTGACATTCAGGAATCCCTTACTATGGACCATCGCAATAGTGGCGGGGTGGTTCGGGGCGGGTTTCGCGCCCTCGGTCCCGCCGCGTTAATAATCTGCACGAGAACAGAGCAAAACGTGTTACGGAATTTAATCCTAAAATATCCTAAATCCTTCAAAACATTAAAAGGTGACTAACAACATTTGGATTTTGGATTGTTAGACATTTTATCACATTTAATTGTGAACTGAATATAGGGTATCAACCAAACAGGCCCTATTCCTTATCAGTTGTCTTCGAATAAAGACTTTGATAAGTATAGAATCGTTGATCTCTCACTTATGGCCTAGCTACCATGCAAAATTTAGATGGGTTATTTATATTTCAGTAGTTAAATTTTTCTGTACAAGGAAATCTTCAGAACAAAGCCAAGATTGAAAAATTAAGACAAGGGTAGCAATGGTGATCAAGTCAGGTACGCTACAAGGATTGTCCAACCAACCATGAAACAGCCATAGCAAATTGCACATGGTGGGGTGGGGATGCTTCATGCTCGACCCATCGATCCAACTAAATGTCCTACTTTCGTTTTGCCCAGAATAATATTAATATTTGTAACTACAATTAAACGTCAAAGTAACAATAACATAAATAATTTGATCAGAATTCCTTTCAAGATTCTGTGCCAAGAAACATGAAGTCTAATTTCCAGGAAATGGGAAAAATTGTACTAATATAGTTGCTGTAAGTACAAATTGTTGGGGAAGCAAGAACAGTGAAATTAAAACAAAGAGGGCCGTCTTTGTTTGCTTTTTATCTTAAGGAGAAGGACATAGCACTGTGTGAACCACTGCCACAAAACAAAAGTGCTTTGATGAAAAATCAACATCATTCTTACAAAATAACAATAATAATATTAGAATTTTATGATTGCCCCTTAAAATGGGTATGGCTTCTTCACGAGAATGACTTCAATGGTCCCCTAAGAATAACATTTAAAAGAGGAATTCCTTTTATTTTTAATCTGAATTTAATTTTTCAAACCCTAGCCTCAAACAACAATTGATCATAGGAACAAAGTTGTAACCAATTATCATGTTCCATAAGATGTTATAATTGTTCTGTACATTTTCTATTCTTGTTATTGAATCGCTTTCAACAAGCATTGAAACAATCACTTTCATAACTATCAGTTTTGTGTTCATATGATATAATTAAATTACCATGTATGATTTTCATTTTCATCCTTTTACTTCCAACCCATATTTATCCTCAATTACTATGAAAGTAAGTTTATAATTGTACATCTAATCGTCGGATAGATACCCTTGTAAAATTATTATGTATAAAATAGAAGGAACTGAAAAGCAAACGTGGTTACAGAAGCTGGCGATGGTCATGTGAAATTATTTGTTCATTAATGGAGCTAACAAGGAGTACAAATGTGCAGTCTGGTACATCTTTTGATTTATTAATAGCTTACAATTCAGACTTCAACCCACCATTTGATTTATTTGATAAGCAACTGAAAGCTGATTTTTGAAGGAGAGCACAGAAAATATGACTACACAGAACATATTAAATATTAGTGTCTTTTTTTTTTAAATGTGGATTATCGAACATTTGTGTACTGGTATGAGTATGATGATTATGAAAGAAAGAAAGAAAGAAAGAAAGGAAGCACAAATGATCGTATGCCAAGTCAAGGCATCTTCAGTTTCAGATCTTGGAGATGAGCTGTACCTGAATTTATATAATCTTTGGTGGATACTGTGTCCTTAAGCCAGCCAAGCTTTAACCTACAATCTACACTCACTGAAACTTCCTTTCTCATTTCTGTATCGTACCGCAAATAATCAAGTGTGTGCAGGCTATTCTACTATATTGTCACCAACCAAATTATATTTTCACGGATATCAAATTAAATGCAGATCTATAAACAATTCTGTGTGTATATATATAGAGAGAGAGAGAGAGACCGCTGTGTTTTGACTCGGTACTCCAAATCCATACGTACAAGTCATTGGCACAAAAATAACATATAACACTGACCTTTTGGGCGTAATTTGAACATAGAAAGAACAATCGAACAGTATCTGATAACAAGTTTTAACAATTACTTGCTTTTCTCTGCATGTGCTCACAGCAGACTTGCTGTAGCTGGTAAGTTTCGTCGCGTCAAGAGGCCCGTTCTTTCAACAGGGGGTACATCTGAAATTGGAGTAATATACTTTCCACATCCAGATATGCTGGGAGATTATAATTCATATGTGCAGAATGATAAGTCGTTTTCTCTGTAAATTGTACAGTTTGGCATGTTTTATTTCGTATTCGGAACACTTGAAAGAACGAACAGACCGCCACTTCCTGGTCCCCCGTAATTTGCAGTCCTTTTATTTTATTTTCTTTTTTTTTAAAAAAAAAAAAAAAAAAACAACTCAAACGGCCGAAAGACCGAACTCGTGAGATCATTAATGGGCCTTGATGTTTCTAGCACAGAGCTGGAGCCCAGACCAACCATGCTAAAATTGAGTTGTCATTATTATTTGGGCCCGTCAATCCAACTGTAGCCCAACCAGTAATACACTAATGGAAGATCAGTAATCAGGGATTAAAGTCATAATTAAGAGTGATTATGAAAAACAAGCAGAAGTCTATTTATACATTCTCAAGAGGACACAACAAAAAATATATCACCTTGACTACCATCATTCATAATTAGCAAGACAGCGGGGCGGTTCATATAGCAAGTGATAGTGTAGTAATTATATAAAACAAAGGCTACTTCTCCATAAAAAGAAAGAAAAAGAAGACGGAATGTAAATAGTTTTTATGGGTTCTGATTAAGCCTAGCAGCTGCAGCCACAGAAGCAGCAACTCCACCGGGCGTAGTCCTCATATTAGGTTTGTTCCTTATTTCCGCTCCAATCACACCTTCAGCATCATCTCGAGTTACCGTTTTGTCTCTAGGCAACTTGGCAGTTGCGTCCTACAAATCGAAATTCAGTTTTTGTTAATTAGATCACTATATCAATTTAACATGTCCACAATAAATAACACTGATTAATGTTAAATCTTGATTACCGCTAAAACATCAGAGAGGGTAGTCTTATTTTCGTCGAGCATAACCCTAGTATTACGATCAGCTGCCGACTGTGCTTCCGCGCCTATGCCACCTGAAGGGGTTTGAGTATTGCGAAGAGCTCTCACCTCTGCAGCTTTTATAGCAGCGGCGTCGCTTTGATCAATCGGTTTGTCTCCTGCAGTAGAATAAGCAACTGCCTCCAAAGCTTCACCCACTGTAATATCCATACCCGGCCTTGGATATGCCGATGGAACCCTTGGCTCAACATATTGTCCCACAACCTGTTGTCCAAAATTACAAAGTTCCCGCTTATTAAACATTTTAAATAAGAATTTGCTAAACAAACTTGGAAGTGTTGTTATTTAGTTTCATTTACCTCTCCACCGACTTTCTCTGTGATAACGCGAGTGCCGCCGATATCTGTTTCAGTAACGTTTATGCCCCGTTCTCTAACTACATCACTCACATCATCCCGCTCAACGGCACCAGTCCTGACGTTGACGTTTGCCGCAGATTGCATGACTGAGGCAGGGCCGCCTCTCTGAGGCTCTCCAAGGACTTGGCTCTCAGCAGACTGCATGTTAGCAGCGTCGACTGGTGCAATCGGCTGGGAGGCGACATCACCTCCGACATTAAACACGTCGCCGTATTTGATTGGCTCCCGGTCGTATTCGGTTCTTCGCGGTTGCCCCTGGCTCATTTTTTCCTTTTTCTCAAAACTCTAGCGGTGATTGTGGTGGCTACCTCGGTTACTGAATTGCAGTGTCCAAGGAATGCATAAATAGGTAACAGACTGATGATACACTAGAGAGATGAGATCATGAGTACACGCGTTAGCAGTGGAAGACAATATTTTTCCAGGTGGCGGCTGGTTTGATGTCTTTGTGACATGTGGCTTTTAAGGTTACGGTGGTGGGTTCATTATCTCGGCACTTGTACCTGCTGGAAACGGTGATATACAAAATGGTTAGCTCCTCCCAACTTCCAAGGATAAAAATCGTCTGTATTCAGTTGTAGATCGAGTGCGAGTAAATCAATTTCAATTTAAATAATACAAAAAAGCAGATTAATACCGGTCACTGCAAAGATGAGGAACGAGGAGGCATAAACAACAAAATTTCACATTGATAATCAACATTAACGTCTCCATTCAGGTGTAACGCATAAAAATTTTTTATTAGTAATATTTTAAATAGAATATATTATTAGTTTAATTATTTTTAGTATGCATTTATTCATACGTTAAATTAATAATTATTTGTGATTTTTAAAAAAATATTTTCTTATTATTATTTTAATTTTCTTTTCGACAACAGCACATCAATAGCTTTTTTTTAGTTAAATATTGGAGATTGTTTTATAGGTGAGGCTTATATATAATTAGGGGCAGATACAATAATTCAATAGTTTCAAGCAAGTTGGATTTTTTTCCCCTAAATCAAGTGTATGAATGATCCTAAACACCAGATTAGTTTAAAAAAAAAAAAATTTCGAAAACATCGTCGTGATTTTCTTTTTCAAGGTGCAATCAGAAATTCGTCAGTTCAATTTTTAATTGAACTAAATAAAAATAAAATTGAATAATTTCAAATGAAATGAAAACAACTTTTTTTTTTAATTTGATTATTTAGTTTCAATTTTACTTATATTTTAATGATTTTGAACTATTTTTTGTTTTATAAAATTGAAGAGACCAAAAAAAGAAAAAAAAAAAACTAAATTGAACTAAATTAGTTTAATTCATTCAGTACGTACTAACTGAAACATCCTCGCTCCTTCCAACTTAAGATGATTACAACAGCTAATTATGACTATTTCGTTTCAGCATTCAAAATAAATGTAAAATACAGAATTAATTGTTTAATTATTTTATTAAAAATAATCTTTAGCTGCCGTAATATATATCACAAAAAAATGAAATTATGCGACACCAATTTCATTTTGCAGACGCCACAACATTTTTAATTAATTAATTGAAGAAGACTAAATTATTATACACACGCAATACAAGTATATGACATTCCACATATAAAGAGAGATTCTAAAGCTCCTCTTCGGATTAAGAAAGGAGGAAAAACTACTCGCATCCATATATCTTCTATACATATTATTAGACCTCAAAAAACACTGCAGGTCTCCTCCTTGATGCACGTAACTAGTTACGTATTTGTGTTCCGATTCATCCTAGCCGCTGCTGCCATTGTTGCCGTTACTCCTCCAGGGGTTGCATGCATGTCTGGCCTGTTCCTAACCTCTGCTTGAATCACACTCTCTGCATCTTCTCGCGTCACTGCTTTATCTGCTGGCAACTTCAAAGAAGCATCCTGCAAAAAATCACTCTCAAATATCATCCATTCTTCTTCAGTATGGAACAAAAGATAATAGAAAAGAAAGATAAAAAGAGTATTTAAGAGCTCTACCTCTAGAACCTCAGATAGGGTGATCTTGTCTCTGTCGCTTAGAGCCCTATTGCGCGTGGCTGCAGATTGGGCTTCTGCGCCTACTCCGCCAGGCAACACCTCATTAATACCAGTTGCTCTTACCTCAGCCGCTTGTATAGCGGCTGCGTCGCTTTGCTCAACTGGTTTGTCACCTGCAGAAAGAGATGTTGCTTCCAGAGCTTCACCAATTGTGACTGCGTCACGTTTAGCGATTGACCCCGGAGTTGTTCTCTCCGCCTTTGGCTCAATGTATTGCGCCACCACCTGTAAGTTAAAGGCATGAAGTACATAATAAAGGAGCAGTTGCAATTTGAAGCAAGGCGTCTAGATAATGCATGATCACTGATTGAACCTGTCCTGCTATTGTTTCAGTAATAACGCGATCACCGCCGGGACCATCACTTTCTGATACTTTGATTTGGTCGTCTCTAGCGACATTGCTGTCTTCATCGGGGTCAACGAAGCCTTCTCTCAAGTTGACTCTCGCCGCAGATTGCATGGCGGAGGCAGGACCACCCCTCCGGGTCTCTCCCAGGACACGGTTTTCACAGGCCTGCATGGTGGCTGCGTCTGCAGGGGCCACGGGTGTGGAAGCCAGATTTCCATGGACATTGAAAATGTCGCCATACGTGATGGGATCTCGATCTTGTTCTGTCTGGGTTTGTCTTGGTTGTTCTTGGCTCATTTTCAGTCTTTGGATTGACAATCTGTCTGTCAGTGGCAATGGAAGCTTGTAAATATAGGTAGGAGAAATGAGTAAAAATATTCTGACATCAGGTGTCCGAGGTTAATTTGACACGTGTTGATGATGAGGCTGATAATTTTTACAGGTAGCATGTTTGTGGGACATTTGGCAATGAAGTTAGTGTATAATTTAGGCAGCTGTACTTGGCAAGTAATCCTAGTTCCAGGTCTATGGGGCGAGTAACCTTTTCAGATAAACCAAACAATGAATAACGTCATCGTCGGGATAAGATGATTCTGGCTTTTGTAGTTTTTGTTTCTGGCTCAACTCCAGGCCCGCCCTTTTATATTGGACGTCGGCCCAAGCATGTTCTGCACTTTTATAATATATATATTATTATTATTATAATTAAAAATAACACAATTAAAATATTCAGGGTGTTGAATGTTATTTTGAGGGGAAAATGAGAAGCATTGTAACTAAAAAAGCTCCATGTGGTAAGAAAGTTTATGAACAAAGCGATGGTTGTGGAAAAGAAGATATTGAGACCATTGATAAGTATGAATGAAAAATATTCAGATTTTTTATAACATCAATCAATTCATTTTACTTAAACATGTATTTAAAAAAAATTTGACATGAACATAGTATTATAGGTACTTGCTTATGTTCTATATTAATAGTGGAAAGACATCAATTAGGATTGGATTTTGCATAGTATGTAATGGCCTTTCTAATGAAATGGAGTGCAAAATTAGACATTCATAGTATTTATAAGAATTCAAACGAGTTCATTGTAAGAAATTTTAATGAGTCATGGTTTGCCATTGTCATTATAATTTAGAGAATACGTTCAATTTGCGTTCACAATGATCCTTAAATCTTAATTAGCTTGCCATTGTCATTAGCATGTACATTGATTTGAAAAATAAAATAGCCAACTCATTGATTTTTTTCCCTCCAACTTTTTTAGGGTTAAATTTGTGAGGATTTCAAGTAATAAGAGTGATATTATAAATGAAGGTGCAATCTTATAAATTAGTAAATAAAAGTTAAACCACAAGGTTTTCATGGAGGTCTAGCACGCATTCCGTCCCTACTTAACAAATTACATTAATACTTCATTGGAAGGCTTGCACTATTTTGTATGCTCTTCAAACAAATGAAAAAGATAAGGACACTAGGAATACAGAATTGGAACCAAATCTTCAAAAACTGAAACCAATATAATGAGTTAAGTCTCCATGGAAGTTTGCCATGGGCATCGTTAACAATTGACGATATGCTTGAACATTCTGCTCGACACCATCAAAGCCTTAAAATCACAATGCTGCAGAATTTTCCAGTTCCCTGAAGTGGTGTGGACGAGCCAATGTGACAGATTGAAGGTTTCATCTTTGTGCTCCCGGCAATAAGCTTGCGAGGGAGGGAACCCCTTGTTGCCTCATTTCTTCTTGTGCCCTCCTCATTTCCTCAGGATCTATTACAATACACAATAGAGAAACATGCTCAGAGGAGAGATAACCAACATATTAATTATGGCTAGAACTCTACTAAAAGCTAATTCACTCAAGTGCAGAACTAGCAAGTCCATGCAACATTCAAGGATAGATGTCAATGCATGTGAAAGAGAACAGCATTTTTTTTTTTATCAATATCTGGAATCCAGACACTATAATAAGATGATCACTCACGATATTCTGGAAACTATTATTATGAGTGGGAAAATTTGATCATAAAATAATGCATCATTAGCCATATCAGCTGGTTTGCACATTTAACAATATTGCAATTGCAACACGTCAAGGCAGAAACATACTAATTTCATATCAAATATGGAAACTTACCCATGTTCTCCACTAATTTGGGCATCAAGAATACAACCACCAGCATAAATCCCACCATAAGACCCATTGGACTCTTGACAACAGACATTATAGAGAATGGTTCCCTAATCTGTAACAAAACAAGATATGAGAAAATAGACAATAAATGATAAACAAATCAACTACGATGATAAATATAAGAAGGATGCTTAACCTCATAGTATTGTTCATCTCTGATTGGTTCTAATACCAACTCGCTCAGACCCCTTCTGTTCTCTGTCAATGCTGCCTGAACCTTGCCAGGGAATCTGGCACTAACATCAACTCGGACCTAAACATTTTTGAAGAAATTCAATAAAAAGAAATCTAAAACACAGACATCCAATGTTAACGTCATTTTTCAGATTGAAAACCATACTGGAGAAAAGAAATAGCCTACTGCAGCAACTTCAATTAAATGAGTCCCCGCTGGCACGTTATGGCTTTTAGTATAGAAGTCAAGGAATCATGATATCTCCCACAACGTGTTTAATAACATTCCCTTAATAATAACATAATAAAGGTTATACTCAGCAACAAGTGAAAAGAACACCTGGGAGAAATTCCTAAGAATAGCTAGAATAAAAAGAACCGTGGAGAAAAAAAGTAGGATACAATGAAAAATATCCATCAGGCCTCAGAAAAGTGATGCTTTGGCCACCATTGAGAATAACTTTGACATTTGATAGTTTTCCAGGAAGACCAAATCCTTTTGCACCCAGACCTGCTGAATAACATCAATAGTGTAGCTGAACTAAGAAGATGCAAATCAGAGAAATAAACAGCAAGATGGAGGGCAACCAAAATCTTCATGTATGTGTGGCAAAGTAATCCAAAAATCAAACTTTTTTTTATTAGTCTTCAAAATGATTGCCTAATCATTCTCTCCATCAAGGTTTCAATACATGCATCAGATTTCAGGCAGCATTGGTTGAAAAAATATTGAGACAGTTTCAAATGAACCATTGGTTACAAAGCTAATTTGACCACTAATACCGTATGTAAATTATTTTACCATATAATCCTAGCAGACAAGGGCTAGACTTCCCTTTGTATAATAAGTGCAACCATGGTAATCTACTCTGCACCAATTTCTTCTCATATTTCTCTTTTTCTGCCTAATATACTCTCTTCCAAGAATTTTTCATTTTGATTAAATTGCAAGACAACAGGAATGGACTAACAATGTCATTGGAAATCAATTCTTTTTCCATGAATGAGAGGTCAAATTCTGAGCATTTGCAGATACCACTAATGTAATAATATAAATTATTATCTAATGTTCAGCCAAATTATGGCTTATCAAAAAGAAAAGAAAAACATTCTGTCAAATTCTAATTGAACTTATAATTATAGAAAAGAGAGAATCTTTTCTAGATCAGCGATGCATTATCTAGTCACATTGAAAACCAGATTCTTCCAGTGTATTAAATAACAATCCCAATGGCTTATGCTGCTATAACATTCCCAGCCACGATTTTTTCTTCTTTTTTTTCCGAGGTATTTTGCCTCAAAATACCTCGAGGCACGAGACAAATCTCTCTAAGGAACTCAGCAAAATAGCCCAGTAGCTTTGGGAGAAGGTGCCTCCTCTGAATTTGAGGTGGCTCTTTAGGCATTCATCGAAAAGAGAGAATTGCTTCGAATTGAATACTCTTCTTTTTATTAAAAATCAACTTTTGCCACTATGACAATGCCATAAAAATAAAGCATTAGTATTCTGTAGCTCAACCAACTCTTCATCCCAATCTAACGGGACAGGCTATGGGTCATACTCATCCTCTCCGTTCTACAATATTTAGAGCTCCATCCGTAAATAGAAATAGAGAAAAAAAGAAAAAAAGAAAAAGAAAAAGAAATTTACCTGCAATCTTCACTCTACCATTAATGGTGTAACCATCTACAGAACTGGAAAAGTAGCATAAGCGTTTAATTAGAACATGAACAACTACTGAATAATTCAAAACCCTAAAGTTCGATCCATTATGGTTGACAAGGACAAACATACTGCAAGTTGAAGGTAAAACCTAACTGAACTACCTAGTAACAAAAATCTTCCTATTGAATTATCAAATTAAAGAAGTTTCCAACTTCAGTTTGCAATTTCTTTTCCTTTTAATTTAACAATCGCATTTTCGCACCTTTAAAAAGAAAAGGTACCTGGATGAAATCGCAAGGCCTGGACCGAAGAGAGAAAGGCATAATTGTATGAAAAGTATGAGAATAACCGGTTTCGATCTGAAGATGGACGCCATAGCGCTACCAGTCCAGCAGAGATTTGAGAGAGTTTCAACAGGTGATGTAATATGAAATACGATCTTCGCGATCTCCTTTGTCGTCAAGTTCTTTATTCAAATCTATGAAAAACGACAGGTCGTTGAAAAATGAAAAGACCGGAGTTCGGTGTAACTGTGTTGTAAAGATTTACCTTTCGTTTCAGCTAGATTCACCTGTTCGTTTCGCTAATAAAATTCCCGACTTGAAAGTTGAAACTGAAGCCCAGTTTGATTGGGCTTTTACAGGTTACCATGAGAATCTTGATCTTGGGCTTCAACTTTTTTATAGTTCTTGGGCGCACCCTTGGAATTGGCGGCCTCTTCTTTCTTAATTTCATTTTTTAAGTTATTTTTGTAATAGAATCTTAAATTTATATTCAAAAATAAAATTGAAGTTACTCGAATAATTTAAATATTTTCCTTGAACTCATTAGTGATGGAAATTTAGTTTCATATATACTTAAATTAAGGTTGTCAATTCTTCATCAAGAGGACTAATAGTTTGGAATCACAAAAGCTTTAACATTGGAGTATGCAAGTTGTATTAAAAGAGATAGGCTGGCAACAGGACCACCCCAGGTCATTTTCAAACAATTCTGCTATGCTTTATCTAAGTGAACATCACACAAATAATACAAACCCTAAAAAAAAGAATAATTGCCCTTTTTTGTAATTTTATTTTTGTCGTTTAGGGTAAGAACTCAACGTGCAGGAGCGGCATAAAAAAAAGAAAGTCATTTGTTCACACCAAGTTTGATAGGTCAGTCCAAGACAATGTTCACATTAGGAGCGAGTTTATTTATGAATTGAAATGATGACAGTGGACTAATTATTGTTGACATACCTTTCAAACTATATTCAGTCAGCCTCAGTCATTTTCTTTACAAATTTTGCATCTTGTTTTTCATAAATACATGGGACGTCTTCTTTAATTTAATGATAATGGGTGATGTTTTGAAAAAAATGTCAATTCATTGTGAGAAAAATGGGTACATTATATAACATTTTCATAAGAGAAATAATAAATCTAAACATGAAAATTAGATTTTTTTTTTATTGGAAATTAGTAAAAAGATTAATTTTTTTCTTTTAAATTATACTTTTTAATTTTTAAAAATTGGAAATTGGTCTGACTTATAAAATTTTATTTTGACTCTCCTAAATTTAAAGTATAGTTCTGCCCTGAAAATAAAATGTCTTATCTCTTAATAAGCAGATTGGAATTTAAACTATGAATAAAAGTATTTTTAAAGACTCACGAGAAAATATTTTGTCCGGTTATAATCTTGATTGACGTGAATTCTTGGACAAAACAACACTCTAAATAAAAAAATAAAAACAATAATAATGTATAAGACAACAAAAGAACTGTAGGTCCTCTAAATTTAAAATTTTCTTAATGGAACTAACAGAATGAGTAGTAATCTAGTCTTCCAACGTAATAAACTTGTAATATTAGTAAACCACTGCTTACGTGGTTTTCAATGGACGTTTAAATTGACTTATTTCATTGATTTGACTGACCTTCAATAATTTATTTAATTTACAATAAACAGCAGAAGCAAGCAACTCACTATGAGCTATGACTGGACCATCCACATATATAGCGACAACAATCGGGTATGGTGAAACAAAGGAGAACCTATTGAACCCAATGTCACTGTTGTGGAAACCAATGAAGAAGAAGACCATTTATTTAGTTCTTGGCATTTGAACGAAATACAAGATAGAGTCAGTAAAGGTAAGAATCTTATTTCCTTTCTAATTGAGTTCCCATTTTAATTATATTTCTGCAAATCTTGAACTAGTTCGCATTTCTTGATTCACCCAAGAGGGTACATCACCAATCTACTTTTCTAGTGGAAAAGTTTGAATTTTCAAGAACTTGCTAATTTTGAAACAATATGAATAGTTTCACTTCTTGAGAAAAGAAGTCTTTTTACGGCTCTATTTCTGTTATGAATCTTGAAACGACTTCAATACTATCGAACTAAAACTCATTAGCTACGGCGGGCTAGCCGTATTTCCAGCAAGCCAAACTAACTGTCATTCCTGGCTCCCATATGTCACTATAAGATACTAGTCAAACCCACAAAAATCAACCTCGGTATCTGCTGTATACATCTTTTTCCACACTACAGATCAGTCAAACAAAATGTGCGTTGTAGCTGGGTACAGTTTATATGTGGCTGTGAGACTCTTGAGTTTTGAGTGGTGATCAATATCAGGAAATTTAGTACTTTGTCTTAATTTTGCTTCTCTTTCTCATTAGACAAACTGCTTTCTTGGATCATTGCTTGAATTTATCAGGCAGGAGGTTTGAATGCTTATTTATTGTGTTTCCGAGTTATTTCATATATATTACTCATAGCAGAAAGGATAATTACCAAATTTTTCATGTTTAATTTTGCGAGAAATGGTCAGTTCTCGCCTAAATTTCTTTCAAAGGAGGAGAAAGGAATTTATGGTTCAAAGTTTATAAATATCTTGTCTAGTATTTGCAGCAGATCTAATGCTATTGGTACTTGTTTAATGCAGTTATAAGAACTTCACAAATTCTGCAGCAGCCAGTTCCAAAGAATAAGCAAAGAAGAGAACATTTGTAAGAAGTCATGGCAGAAGAGGATATATATACAAAAGATGGGACAGTGGATTACCGTGGGAATCCTGCTAATAAAAAGGAAACTGGAACATGGAGAGCCTGCCCATTCATAATAGGTACTGGTGAACTTCATCTGATACATGCAGTGAAATCTGTTCATAGAAAGAGAGATGCTTATCAGTTTTTTATATTTTTGTTAACAGGTAATGAATGTTGTGAGAGATTAGCCTATTATGGGATGAGCTCCAATTTGGTTCTTTATTTCAAGAACATATTAAATCAGGACAGTGCTACTGCTACCAAAAATAACTCTGATTGGAGTGGAACATGCTATACCACACCGTTGATCGGAGCATTTTTGGCTGATGCTTTTCTAGGAAGATATCGGACTATTGCAATTTTCATGAGTATTTATGTCATTGTAAGTTTTACTAATGTTTTGTGCCTTGTATTTGTAGATTTCAACTTATGGACGATTAAGCATTTGAAACCGAAAAGGGATTTGCATTGCCTTTACTTTTTGATACGCTGTTTTGTTTAATGTTATAATCATGTAAATCACAGTAAGGCTGCAAATGAACCAAGCTGAGTTTTGGTCAGCTCAAGCTTGGCTCATTTATTAAACAAGCCTTAAAATCAAGCATAAGAGGTTAGATATTGCATAAGAAATAATTCATACTTCTCTTGCTTACCTCTGAGAAGTAAAATTTTTTCTTAAAGTACAATGCTAAAGCATGCCTCAAACATCATATTTCTGTGTTCTGCACATCATTTTCAACACTTCGAGACATATGTTAATACAACACGCTTTGCTATCGACAGGGGATGACGCTTTTAGCTCTGTCAGCATCAGTTCCAGGTCTAAAGCCAAAATGTTATTCAAAAAATGACTGTGATCCAACTGATGGACAAAGTGCAGCATGCTTTGTAGCACTTTACCTGATAGCACTAGGCACTGGAGGGATTAAACCTTGTGTGTCATCATATGGAGCAGATCAGTTTGATGATACAGATGAGGTTGAGAAGAAGCACAAAGGCTCTTTCTTCAACTGGTTCTATTTCTCAATTAATGTTGGAGCTCTTATTGCTTCTTCCGTGCTTGTTTATGTACAAGACAACTGGAGTTGGGGATGGGGCTTTGGCATTCCTGCAATAGCCATGTTAATTGCTCTTACAAGCTTCTATTTAGGTACTAGATTGTATAGAAACCAAAAACCAGGAGGCAGCCCTCTTACACGTCTCTTCCAGGTGATAGTATCATCCATTAGGAAATACAAAGTAAAAGTGCCTGCTGATAAGTCTCTGTTATATGAGACAGCAGATGCTGAATCCAACATCAAAGGAAGCCGCAAGGTTGAGCACACCAAAGATTTCAGGTTAGTGTTTGAACAATTACAATCTGCAAGAATTCAAAGGAAACCCAGAATGCCTTTCCGTGGATTAGCATTCAGTGATTGAGTTTCGATCTAATCACTAGTTAGGATCTCCATTTTCAAAGTCAAATTAACTTATCCCAATAATTTCATCAACTACTTCGTTCTCCAATTAAATTTCCTGTTGGTCAAACTCAAGGATAAAAGGCAACTGAAAGATTTTAATTAGAGTGAATTCCTATTTAATCTTGAGGTAAGGCAAAATTCAATGGTCAAGTATCAATGACTAATCTATTGAAAGGATTAGATAGTTAAATCAATGTTTAAGCTCATGCACTGGACGTGTCATTTTATTTGAGCTTCAGTAATCAAACTCAAAAATTTAGGTTCTTACTTGTGGTGGTAATCTTGCTGTTTCAGTTTCTTTGACAAGGCAGCAGTGGAAACAGAAAAAGATAATGTAAAAGAATCAGTAGACCCATGGAGACTTGCCACGGTAACTCAGGTGGAGGAGTTAAAATCAATCATTCGGTTGCTTCCCATATGGGCTACTGGTATAATCTTCGCTGCAGTGTACAGCCAAATGAGCAACTTATTTGTATTGCAAGGAGATCAGATGAATAAATATGTAGGCAATTCCAGTTTCAAGATCCCATCTGCATCTCTTTCTGTTTTCGACACCCTCAGCGTCATTTTCTGGGTTCCAATCTATGACAGAATCATTGTTCCAGTAGCAAGAAAATTCACAGGTCACAAAACTGGCTTGACTCAACTGCAGAGAATGGGAATCGGCCTTGTGATATCAGTATTTGCAATGGTATCTGCTGCAGTACTAGAAATGATAAGACTTGCAATGGTTGAAAGACACAATATTTATGAAGTTAAAGAAGTACCCATCTCAGTATTTTGGCAAGTTCCACAATATTTCCTTATAGGATGTGCAGAAGTGTTCACATTCATCGGACAATTAGAATTCTTCTACCAAGAAGCGCCAGATGCAATGAGAAGCTTATGTTCTGCTTTGTCTCTCACCACAGTCGCACTTGGTAATTACTTGAGCTCTCTTCTCGTAACTATTACCATGAGCATTACTGCTAAGAATGGAAAACCAGGGTGGATACCAGACAATTTAAATTATGGTCACGTTGATTACTTCTTCTGGGTATTGGCAATACTAAGTGTGCTAAATTTAGTGGCTTTTCTTTTGATATCGAAGTGGTATACATACAAGATTCCTGTGGGAACTCTTCGTTGATCATTATCTCTTGGATTCGCTGTTGTGTAGTTGAAAAAACTGTGGAAAAATATATCATAAAAAATATACATGTTAGTGATGAAGAAAGTATTTTCTTTTACCAGAAATTGGTATAGTATAATTAAAAACAATCTTTACGACGAAGACAACAGGCTATCTCGTATGTTTTTCCCAAACAAACCTGAAATTAGTCGCAAATCTTTCCCTTTTCTTTTCTTCCTTTCGTTGCTTTCATTTTGAATTTAATGATCTTGTTGAATCAGCTGATTATGCACTTAGACCTTAGATCAGTAATATGAAAATTATACAGCAAAATTTACTTCATCAAGCAACAAAGGAGAAAAGATAATCATGAATTATTATATATTATATTATTAAGATGAAACAGTAATAACTAACATTCTTTCAGTACATGCTTTCTCACACACATATCATCATTCATATATATATATATTGAGATAACATCATTATAAGCTGAAACTTAACCAGAGATCTCAATAGCCTTAACATCAGGTTTCTTGACTTCCTCTTTAGGAACAGTGACAGTAAGTACTCCATTTTCCATTGAAGCCTTTACTTGATCCATCTTGGCATTTTCTGGCAGCCTGAACCTCCTCAAGAACTTGCCACTGCTACGCTCCACACGATGCCATGTGTCGTTCTTCTCTTCCTTCTCCACATTTCTCTCTCCACTGATTTGAAGTACTCTGTTATCTTCAATTTCTACTTTAACTTCCTCTTTTTTGAGCCCAGGAAGATCAGCCTTGAATACATGAGCCTCTGGTGTCTCTCTCCAGTCAATGCGTGTGTTAATAAAAGCAGAATTTTCCCGAGTGACGAGGGAAGATGATGAAGGGAAAGGAAAGTCTCTGAATGGATCCCAAACGTCGAGAGCAGAGAAAGGATAAGAAATGTCGCTTCGTGAGTTACTGAAAAAGCTTGGAATCAATGCCATCTTTTCGATCTGAAAGCCTTAGGTTTGGTTGTTGGTAGCAAGATTAGCTTCGCCTTGTTTATAGTTTTTCTATGATGTGATGGAAGGGAATGGATTGGGTATTTATAAGAAGCAGGGGAGATATGTGGTCCTTTCTGGAGCAATCTTATGACGAGCTTTCTGGTGATTTCAGGGAGCTTGGAGATTTTACAGGGAAGCCTCTGGAATGCCCTGGACTTGCATATGGGCTTTTCTTTTATTGGGCTTTTAGACTAATTTTCACTTTTGAGGATTGGATTAAACAGATTCAGATGATTGAGGACGAGTTCAAATAGTAGTTTTCCTATCCGAGTCGGGTCGGGTTCTAGGGTACCCACTATCCTCATTTAATTAGCACCTTAATAATATTATAATTATGCATTTTTAATCATAACAAGCATTGTCATTGTTTTTAATATAGATGTCATTTTTTTCTTTAAAAAATGGATTTTTATATTTTCTTTTAGGAATAAATTATACAAAAGTTGATTTTTTAAGCAAATTGCACATTGTTTTCGAATTTATTTCGAATTCAAATGGTAAATTCAGCATTTCCCCATTCTTTTTAAGTCAAAAGAGGATTTTATAAATTGTACTTATTTTATTTTTAAAGAACAGAAAAAAATAAAGTGCCATTTTTACCATTAAATGGATTCAAATATTAAAGTATAACTACGGGTTTAGGATAAATCTCTAGAATAAAATAAAATTTTAAATAAACTTAAATATTTTATTTATTAAATAGGTTCGAATTTGGATAGTCCTTTTTAAGTGGTTCTCAATTCGTTCTCAACCCTAAAATTAAAATGAAGAAAAAAAAAATGAAAATGATAGAAAATGACGATTCAATTTTAAACCTGATTTAAGTGAAATTAGGCATTTTGGAATTAGATTTTTAAGTGGATTCCGGTGGTAAAAAAAAAGTATCAATTTTTTTATTAATTAGGTTAAAAGTTTTATTTAAAAAAGTATTGTTATAATTTTAGAAAACGTTTAAAATAGCAAAGGGATGTCGTTTGACCATCAAAATGTGTTGCGTGGAAACTTAAGTTTTTCCATACAACAATCCAAGGGACGTTCCAGCTCGTTCCAACAAATCTGGAACGGAGTCCGCGGAATCTGTTTCCTCTTCAAAGTTAAGGCTGAATCCATTAATCGAATATATAATTTTCCTCAAAGAATTCAGCAGCGCAGCTAAAGAAATGGTTCGTAAACGTTTTCAAGAAGCCAAAACAGGTAACTTGAGTTTTGTTTTTATTTGTTTTAAGAACTTAGCTGCACTCCAACTGTTTGATAAAAAGGTTGAAAGAAGAATGATAATAGATTTATGATAAATCGATGTTTCAGGCTCTGGATATCTAAAATCAGTGAATTACGACAAGTATCTAAGGAAAGTAGGATTAGGAAAAGAAGATTGGTATTTCTGGAAACAAGTAGGAAAGGCACTGCTCTGCACGTACACACTATTTGGCGCTGCTTGGCTCTACAACGAAACGTCCCCGCTTGGTTGGTGGACACTGAAGCCAAGGCCAAAGGAGGAGAGGGAGCTAGCTCACTTGTATGAAAGGCGAGAGTTTCCATACCCAGGCGACACAGAAGCAATGGAAGAGTTTGTTGCGAAAGGTGGAATGATTGGAACAACAATTGGGCCTAAAGGGGTTGTAGAAACGGATAAAGATGCGTATAATTATCAGAAAGAGTTACAGAACAAGAAGTTTGATCAAGAAGCACAAAAGCTATGGATAAGGATGAGAAATGAGGTGATACAAGAGCTCCAAGAAAAAGGGTATGATGTTGAGTGACAATATTTGAATGTGAAATGATGTTTGTTTGTTTGTTTGTTTGATGATGAGATTGTGATATAATTGTGTCATATTGTTTGGCTTGATTTCTTAGTATGATGCTTCAAATGGAAAAGGGAGACAATATTGTTTTATGGCATGCATGGTTTGATCATTATTATTGTTATAATTAACTTTAAAATAGCAGATTTCCTCTGTCATGCATGGATAATGAGCAGTCATTAGAATTTTCTTTTTCTTTTCTGTAGGAGTCAAGAATTTTACAGCAAAAAAGTTTCAAGTTTGGAGCTTGCAATGTCCTAAGTTTAGCTTAATAGCACAAACACTCTCTCTTCTTGGCAATAGACACAAAGTTGGAGTATCTGTCCTCCATTACTGTATTTCTTTTGGTATTGGACCAAGCCACTTTCTCGTTGTATTTTTAGGCAGGATTAGTTTCTCGTAAGCCAATCACTGTATGGAAAAGACCTAAGTTACATGGACACCTTAACAATGTATCATGCGGCGCCCTTTGGACACTTCCGGATAGGTGTCAAACACTTTAAACATGTCTGACACATCTAAGACATTTTGTGAACACTTTTAAAGATTTTTTTAAAACTTGTGTTAGTTGTTTAGATAAATTCATTAACAAAAATATTAAAATTGTGGTCTTAAATATATATTTTTAATTATTAATACTTAAAATACAGAGTCAAAAGATACATAAAAGAATAAAAAACTTTATCTTATAATTTGCAATTGGTAATTTACACCCAATGACATCAAATCTATATATCCTTAATTCACAATGTTGATTTGAAATCTAACAACTTTTTAACGATATATAGATCTATTTATACACCCAATCAATTGGCTTAACTAACGAGATCTTGAGCAGTAATTTTAGGTTCTCCTATTCTTATATGGGACCATCTTCCCCTTCTATAAGCCAACTAGTGTAATATGTCAACTGGGAGCAGTAATTTCATTTATTATACAGTACTTGAGTGGCATGCCATTTCCAAAAAAAAGAAAAAAAAAAATTCACTACTGTTGATTTGCTGCATTCTTGATTTAATTCTGGCGGCAAGAACATTTAGAAAACTATTCATATTTGGGTAAACATTGAAAAGAGTTCTATCAGACAAGGTCAAGACTATACTTTTTTACCTATCTGCAAAGGACAACACATTGTCTCTCCAGAATCTGCATGTTCACCAATTCCAAGTTACAATTTCACTATTGCTTCTTTCCAAGTTACAATTGTTACCAAGCTTTTCAAACTAGTAGATAAAAGTTGAGAAAAGACCTTGCATACTTGCTAGATGGTATGGGAAATAAGCCTTTACTTTAATGCAATACTGCCCATTTTAGGGCCCAAACAGAAGAAGATAGCAGAATTGGGGAATCCTAAGCCAAAAACTCCAACAGGATCACACCAATCAATTTTGTCCAGTGAAAAAAAATAATTCATCAGAGGCAATTATTGGTAACCTGTAACAAGTGCTTGGCTAGGATCTTTGGGTCCCACTCCCACATAACAAAAGATAACAGTATCCTTCAGCAATGTCACAGTCTCACAGAAATACAACAGGATCTAAAGGACTAAAACCTTTCTTTCATTGATTTTTACCATAAGTAAATTTCCTTGAAAACAAAATAGGGTGACTTTACCATCCAGTCTTCATTCATTTAATGTTACTAAAGTCATCTTCAAGCTTATGAGGCTTTGAGTTTGAAAGTGTATAATTAGCTAAAGACAATTATGGGTTTATCCTAAATCAGCTCCTCTGTGCTAACTACCTAGGCGCTGCTACCGTAAGATTGAAGTTTCCTTCCCTTCTTCTTTGGCTAGAGTGAAGTAAGGATTCTGCATCTGTGACTAAAAGTAAGACTAAGACCTGTAGCAATCAACCTAGACACATAGAAGTCGATGGCAATCCCAGTAAATCAAGAGCAACTTGCTTATACTATTAAGTACCATAAACAATTCTCAAAGACAAGCAGGTCTATTGCATTTTAGCAGAGCAAGAGTGCACCTACTGAACATTACCCATCACCTAAAAGATCAAACAATGATTTTTTTTTTCCAGTGGAATGGTAAAGAGACTCACAAAAGCATTATCGAAAGAAGCAATTTTCAAATATATGGACAGCTATTGTAACTATGAGAGATCAGAATCCAGCAGATATGCAACAATACCATGTATTAGCAAAAAAAACCAGGCCAACACTGGAAACTACTTCCACTAAATGTAAAAATCAATGAGATATTCTGGTTCTCTCCCCTTTCAATGACCAGTCTTTTTAAGATATGATGAAGAACCATATGGTTCTAATTTTTTTGAACAAGCGGGCGTCAAGTTAGTACGCATCAAGTCACTACAATAGACTTTGAAGATTAATTTCATTCAACCAGAAGCTAGCAATGTTTCTGAAGAAGTGACAACAAAATGTATTGGAATTTCCAGGGATACGTAGAACAATAAGAACATCACTGAGATTACTAACTATTGGAATTTCCAGGGATACGTAGAACAATAAGTTAATTGACAACAAAATTAGCAAATGCTTCAATTCAATAATGCATGGATTGCCAAAAGAACATGTCATCTATATTGCCTAGTAAGCACCATTACTAAATTAACTTGAGCAAAAACAAAAATTTTCTAATTATCATTGCTGACTTATTAGAAACATGTATTAACCAGAGAGAAGAAGTGATAAATATGATGTGTTTTTATCTATAGAACAAGGAGAAACACATTAAGTTATGTCTTTACAACATCACATTTCGCTGAGGAACAATTAACGCAGTTATGCACCTTTACAGAACATTCCTTGCCAAAGAATGTGGGTTTTGTAGCCGACTCTTTCCAGATTTGCCTCTTCCATAACTTCTCAATGGAGTCAAGTAGAACCTTAACAGGCCATTATCAAGGTTGTTTGGAGAATACCTGGCACTCCGATTACGCTGCAGCACAAGGTCTTCTCTTCTCTTCATACCATTCTCTTTGGTCTCAATATTACCTGCACTGCACGCCATTTTGCTGGAATCCTTGGCACTAATAGTGTAACTCCTTATAAGCTTTTGGCTAACAGTCCCCTTTGCTTCCACATCGGCCACACCACTCAAATTCTGCCAAGACTCTGTTGCTGACCCATCAACCACATTTCCACCAATACTCCTTCCCTGATCACCGCATTTGCTCTCACTTCTCTGCATCAAACCCCAAATATTCCACATGCTACGCCATGTCTGCAACTTCTTGAGTTTCAACCCCTTTTTGCTAATTCCACCAACAACAGATTCCACACCCTTAGAACGAGCATCAGCACTCTCCGCCTGATAATCTTTAAGTGAATACCAATTCGAATCCCTTAATTCTTTCTCTGTAACCAACAGCTTTGCTCCATGGAATAACCCAACTGTTTCAGGAGATACCTTAGCATTTGATATTGATTTGAACTCATCATCCCCTAACGTCGATCTCCTATTTGAACCAGGACGATCAAAGCTCCTTCTTCTCCTCCTATCACAATAATAATCCCTAGTCTGTGCGTTGCCTCCAGGGCTACTCTCTCCTTCACTCTTCAAGTCCGCATTATCTTTCAGATTTCCAATTCCATTCGCAGGTAACTTTACATCCTCCACAACAGATACCAATGGTGCAAGACGCTGATAAGTTTTACCAATCAAATAACCATCCCAAGAAGCTCTAGGCTCATCAAAAGAATACCTTGCATCATCAACGGACAGCCTAGCTACATCAACTGATAGTCTTGGGTCAGTATCACAAGATCTCCTTCCAAATCCATACTCCCCAATCTCTGACTGGGTTTCTCTTAATCTTCTAATATTTTGCGTCTCAAATTCCATTGCCAAATTACCATCTCTACCACCACCACCAATAACAACACCATGTTTCTTTTCCTTCTTTTCTTTCTTCTGTTTTATCTGCCATTTAACTAATTTCTTTCTAAATATTGAAGCAGCATCCCAAAAGCTCCCTGCAATGTTTCTTAAATCTGTACCTCCATGTTTCTTTCTCTCCAATTCAAGATCTATAAACTCCTTCATTGTCTTAAACTCTCCATCAAAGTCATCATCTAAATTTATTTCACTAGCATTAGCATTTGTTACATTAACGTCATCTGAAACCCTAACTTCAGCTCCATTTTCCTCCTCTTCTTTCAATTCAAGTCCCAAATCCAAACCCAAACACTTTGGCTTCCTATTTAAGCTATATTTTCTCTTATCATCAATATGGAACAGATCAGAGAGAGTGTTCCTTGACCTAACATCGCAAGACTTGCGGCGAGGCTCGGAGATGGTGGTGGTGCTGGTGGAGCTGGAGGATGCATTTGGATTTGAGCTACTGGAATAGGATTTACTACGGCGGAGCTCGTTGGCAAGGTTGGTGATAGGGGTTTCTTGGTGTGTGTCGGGGTCAATGCCGGCGAGACGTTCTCGGAGACAAGATGCGCAGAAACCGGTGATGGGTTTTGAGGGGTGGCGGTTGCAAGTGGAGTGGCGGTGGTGGTGGGGTTGAGATGGAGGTGGTAGAGTCATTGCTATACTAAGCTCATCTCTGACACAAACAGAGAAAGAGAGAGATTGAAGAATGGGAAGTGAGAGTGGGTGCTAAGCACTAACTATAGGCTATAGAGTAGTTTAGTAGTAATTAGTATTGTATAGAAATGGAAGAGAAAACCCTGGATAAACCCCCCCCCCCCCCCCCCTCTTCTAAATAATACAAAATTTTGCTTTATTTTTCTGGGAGAGCAAACCTCAAAGAAAATCGAAAATCAAACTCAACCGAATTATTTTCGATTTTTGGTTTAATTCTTTGATTTTTTATTTCGATTTTGATTTTTAATTTTTTTTTTTCATAATTTTGACTTTCAATTTTTATAAATTATTATAAAATACTCATTTTCAGAGTAAAATCGAATGATGTGTGTTGAACCGAACTGATCGGTTTGATTTAAAATTTCAACTTATTTCGATTTGATTTGATTAAAAAATATATATATTTGATTTATGTTGAAACCAAACAACATGTTTGCACATCCCTAACTATTATTATTATTATTATTATAATGAAATTAGCAAAATAATAGTTAAATCATTGGAAAATTTTTCTTAATTTTTTAAGTTAGTTTGCAATGTATAAATTGGAGTTGTGGGGCTTTCTTTTGAAAAGAAAAATTAAAATAAAGGCCAAAGCTAGAAAGCAAAAATTCAAATTTGAAATGATTTCTTAAGAAAAAAAAAAAGACAAATCAAAAGTTTTTAAATTGATGAGTAATAGAAGGTTTAATAGTTAAGAGATTGATTGATGATCCTAAAAGCAATGTTTCATCTCATTCTCATGCAACTTTATGGAACTTTACTTTTTCTTTGTTTGCTTACAACCTACAAAAGTTATTGAATGATATAGCAATATCAAAATTATAACAATTTTATATTTTAAACCTTCATTGTTATTCATGAGAAAAAAATATATATTCCCTCCGTCCCATTTTATTTATTTATTATTTATTTTTTTATATTTTAAAATATTTATAAAATTTTTAAATTTAAATATATAAATAATTATTTTTTTTCATAATAACCAAATAAAAGAGGACAAAATTATAATTATAATTAAAACCTAATACATTAATTAATTATTTACAATTATGAAGATAGTGATTTAATCACATTTCATACATTTAAAAAGTATCAACAAGATTAAGATGAATAGAACTTGAGATGGAGCAATTGATGATGTGGAGATTTCATGAGTGAAAAAGCAAAAGGAATAGATGGAGTGCTTTTATTCTTCTCCTACCCAAACTTTTCATTGTTCTGCTTGTGAAAGTAATAAGTATCACTTCAACTACAAGTAAATGAAAATAAAGTTCAATACCAAATTTTATAAAAAGTTTCCCCATACTTAGACTTAGGACTTCCATGCAAACTTTTATTAGTTAGATAAAATGGAATTACAAGAAATTGCTAAACTAAATAAATTAAAATTTTTATGATGAAAATTGAATTCAATCATTAAATCATTCAATTTGATTTTTAATTCTTTTCAGGCAAATTTAGACTTAAGTTTTGAATTTAATAAAATTGAATCCAATATGTTAGTAAAATTTAAATCAAATCAAATCAAATCAATTTGGTTCATTCAATTTTGGCAAATTTAGCTATAACCTATTTGATAAAAGATATTCATTTTGTAATAAGAGTGTCTAATTAATTTGACTCTGATTCAAATTTAAAATTTGAGATTTCTAAATGTTGAAGATGATGTACTATTATTGATAAATAAAATACCATCGAATGGATCTCGAATAACATTCACCAAATTGATGATAACTTTTATAACGAAGATAACTCGAATTCGAGACATCATACCATACCTAATTGGCAATAAAATAGTAATTTAGTCAATTATAACTTACTTTTGTGCCAACGTTTTTATGATTAGGTAATACTTTCTTTGTCCACAAATAATTCTCGGTCAAATACATAAACTCATCTATGAACTATGCAATTTTAACCTTATGATTCCTTAAACTTTGCGGATAACCTATTGTGCACGTAAATTTTCATAATATTACACGCCTTTTAACATTAATATCAATAACTTTTAGAGTTTTTGATTTTTATTTACAAAATATCGACTTGATATGTAATTAGTATGACTTTTAGAATAATAATTTTTATAAATTTTAACTTTTTAATGATTATCTAAATTTATAAATTAAAATATTTAATAAAATAAATTTAAAAATTAAAATATTTAATATGTTTAATTTTATAAATTAAAATATTTAATAAATTAAAATAAAAATTAAGAATGTCGCGTGATTAAAGTAATAAAATCTAATAGCAAATTTATATATTTGAATATTCGGCCAATAAGTATCACATGGACACATTTTACACGGTAGTTGTCAATATGAATAATATCTACCAAATAGAAGAAGTTACTTCTCACGTGTGTCCAAAGATTAAATTGTCAACCCCACCAAAGAACACTGCAATAAGCATTGGAATTAACCCCATTTGGTTTTACCCATACGGTAAGGCTGTAAAAAGTTTATAATATTACAATGCCAATCTTGGAAATTGAGACTGAGAACCTAACCTTAGGATTCTTTGGTTTTAGCTTTTGTTTATTCTAATATCGAAATTAAATTAAATAATGGTAGGACTAGAAACCAAACCTTGATCTTCTGATTCTCGGAACATTTTACCAAATTGCACGTGCGCTGCACTTTCCAGTCCATCAGAATTTGGGTATCCTTTTGGTCCCTATAAGCCATTGAGACACTATAGCCATTAGCCTCCTTTCGCATTTCAAAATCTATATCTGTATATATAATCTATATAATACTCCCTCCATAATCTAATATTTATTTTGTTTACTTTTGCATAAAATTTTAAAAAATATTAATTATAATATCATATCATATAAAATATTTATACTTTCTTTAAAATTATTCTCTTTCAAAATAAAAAAATATCATTTTTATAATTTATAATGAGAAATATAAAAAGAAAAATAAATATTTGTTGAGTCGAATAAATAAATATTTTGAAACATTTAAAAATAAAGATATAGATAAACATTAAGGTACTGAGGAAATATATAAAATAGAGTAACTTACCTTACATTAACACCAAGTGTAAGTACCAGAATTTTACTCCTTGACATTAGTTTAAATTATGAAATGAAAACATGTTAAAATTTTAACACAATTATTTTACATTTTTAAATAATTTTTATATCAAAATAATATCTATAAAAAAAGCATATCAGTGTCTAATATATTAATATAAATTTATTTCTTTTTATAAAATAATTAATAAGTAATCCATGAATAAATTATTTTAAAAATGTAAATTAAAATATACAATATATGATAATTTTTTAAATAATTAATAAGTAATCTATACACTTAAAAATGTGAATGAACGATTTTAAAAATATAAATTAAAACGTATAATATATGATAATTTTTTAAAAATAATTAATAAGTAATCCACACACTTAAAAGTGTGAATAAACGATTTTAAAAACGTAAATTAAAACATACAATATATAATAATTTTTTAAAAATAGGACATCACATGCTTATAACACACTATATAAAATAAATAATATATTACTATTTCAAATAAGAAGAAATTTAATTTCACATTTCAATGCAATAAAAACAAATAAAAAAATACATTTCACTTTTTATTGGTAATAAAGGAAAATTTTGGTTGATTGGTTTAGAGTATTGACTAGTTTTAAATACTATGAGTTAGATTATATGGATACATAATACGAACTATAGAAACATATAGAATGTGATAATTTTTAAAAAATATGAAACATCCACACGCTTATAATACAATATACAAAATAAATAATATATTAATATTTCAAATAAATAAATAATTATTTATAATAAAATCATAAACATAAAATTAAATTTCTTATTTCAATGATGCAAAAATAAATTAAAAAAAAAAACATTCCATTTTTATTGGTAAAAAAAGAAAATCTTAATTGATTAACTTGATGTATGGAATAGTTTCACATATCAAGAGCTAAGTTGCATGAACATGGAACATGAGATAAGGAAACATACGGACACAATAGTTTTTAAAAGTTGGACATCCATATACTCAAGACACAATTACACTAAATAAATAATACATTAATATTTTAAATAAATAATTAATTATTTATAATAAATTATAAATATAAAATTAAAAAAACCTTAATTTCTTATTTTAATGATATAAAAAAATTAAAAAAAAATCATTTTTTATTGATAATAAAAAACCTAGATTGATTAGCTTTGTATAAAATAGTCTCCTATATCAAAAGTAAAGTTGCACAGTATATGAGATACCAAAATGCATAGAATATCATAATTTTTAAAAAATAAGATATCCACGTACTATACTAAATAAGTAATACATTAATATTTTAAATAATTAATTAATTATTTATATTAAATCATAACAATAAAATAAAAAATACTTAATTTTTTATTTTAATATAATTAGTTAAAATTTTAAAATTATTACCACTATTAAAAAAAAAACATTAATAATGTATATGCATTTTTTGACTTTGGTTATAATGTGCATAGCTTTTGTATTGGATAACTTATGAAAGGTTTTGTAAAATACTTAAAAAGACATATCTTAGTATTATAACTTTTTAGTACATATAAATGAGATATAATTTATTATTTTATTATATAATTTTATTATTTTTAAATGATATTATAAAAAATTATTTTATTATTTAATATTATTTTATACATTGTGCGGGGTCTAACTTAGTAGTATATAAAAGCAAATAAGTCCATCTTAAATGACAGTCAAATATATATCTTTTAAATTACCGAGTGAAGGAGAATAATTATTTAGCATAATTAAAAAAAAAAGTTACAACAAGAGCAATTTAAAAAGATAACTTATTTATATTTTCAGATAATATTATATAAGAAAAAAAGAAAAAAAAATTAATATTAATAAGCAAAAGCTATTTTATTTGACAATAAGAAAGAAATATGAGAAAAAAGAATTTCGATAATCTTTTTTTAACGAGAAAGAAAATAAAAAAATGAGCCCCACCTATGCTGACTCAGTATTTCAGCAAATAAAAATCACAGAGAGCCACTTAGTTAAAAATTTTCCGGCGAGAAACTAAAATGAGGAAAAAAAAAAAAAAGTCAAAGTTCAAGCACAGTTATTATTTTTCCTACAATATATTATGTTTTCAAACTGATTTAAATATATATATTAATATACTTCACCAGATAGGAAAATATCCAGCAGCTGAAAATCAGAGAGAGGCTTCCATGGATAAGGCAACAGAGGTTTTCAAACTATTCCAAGAAGAATCGGGGAGCTTGTCGCAACTCACTATTCATCCTCACCGAGTCGGTCTTGGTCCCAGCTTCTATGAAGAGTTCGCCTTAGGAGGCATCCGAGTCGACCGAGTGGAGCCCGGTTTCGTCTCTTGCACTTTCAAAGTCCCTCCTCGCCTCACTGTAAAGTAACCAAGTTCCAAATCCTTTTTTCTCTCAATTTTTTCAACATTTCAATTCTCCAAGATTATTATGTAATTAGAGTATAAATTCCTTAGCAATGGCTTAATTTTTGGTGTCAGGACAGAAGCGGGAAGTTAGCGACGGGTGCAATTGCGACTCTGGTAGATGAAGTAGGTGGTGCTGCAGTGTACGTTGAAGGTCTGCCCAGAAATGTGACGGTGGATATGTCTATCTCCTTCCTTTCCACTGCAAATGTCAATGTAATCTCAATAATTGGTCCTTGTCATCCTTAAATGATCACTCTTTCACAAAGAGCTTGCTTTCTAGACTTGCCTGAGTTACCAATTCCACCAGTTCTAATTCATTCCTTGCTGGTTTGTATGCAAAACTTCATTACACCAAGCAAGCTCTAAAATTCTAATAAATTTGCCTAATTTCAATTTTAAGATTGATTAGTGTTCCAAAAATCCCAATTTCCCATGGATGAGGATGATTTTGTTTTGGTGCAGTGGAAATTCTTAAAAGGTAGTGACTTGATAACCATTTGCAATTCAAGGCAGACATTCATAACGAGAATGCTTGAACTCTGCTTGGGCTTATTGTGATTGTATAGCATAATGGCAATTGACATTCTCTTGGGATTTCAAATGGAGTTCTTTAGTTTTGCTATATTGGGATTAGAATTGATGACCATTTGCAATACGTCACAGACATTCATAATAAGGATGCTTGAACTTTGCTTTGGCTTATTGTGATTGTATAGGTTCTTTGGTTTTGCTCCATCATTTATTGGTGTTAGATGCTGGTAGCCTAAGCTTTAGTTTTGTGTCTGATTGTGATCTTTTGATACTAAATTGCAGGATGAGTTAGAGATCACTTCAAAAGCTTTGGGACGAAAAGGAGGCTATGCAGGAACCCTTGTTCTTGTTAAAAAAAAGGCAACAGGGGAGTTAATTGCCGAAGGTCGGCATTCACTGTTTGGTAAACATAATAGCAAAATGTGATTATAATTTCACCTAAGAACTTGTATTTTCATAATGTCCCTCAGTGCACCAGTGTCTATATGATCATATCTTTCTTGTAACTAATAATCATACACTATCTAATGGAAATGAAAAGGAATCAGTATGTTCGCAATAAACGCATTCTGATTGCTTTCCATGTTTCATTCTTGTTTCTTCTCTGCTCATATTGCTTAGCAACCACAAGTATGTGTATTCCTTGGAAAGTTCTCTGATATCTGTATTTTTTACTTGGGATGCTTATATTAAGAAATCAAGAAATTGCTGAGGCAGAGAGGTTTACCAGGAAAAACCGCAAAAAAAGACCGAAGTTTGTATTGATTAATTAGAATATTAATTTTTTTCAAAAAACATATTATTATCCTAATTTTAAAATAAACTTTAAAATGCAAAAAAAATAAAAAATCTGTAAAAAATATTGTTTCAAACGTCATAATATATATATATATATATATATATATATATATATATATATATATATATATAATTATAATAAATTTTAAATAAATGATGATAAAAATTCAATTAAAGTATGTATATCTATATACTACTCTTTTTATTATTTAATCGTTATATTCACATTAATTTCTTATAAAATTTTTTATTTTAATGTTAATCTAAATAATATAAAATAAAAAATTATGATCAATATTTAATATAAAATATAAAAATAAGTATAAATAATAAATAAATAAATATATAAAAAATTAAATGAATATAAATAACGAGCATAGTCAATAATATAAATCATAAAAAGATTAGTAATGCTAAAAATATAATCGAGTTCGAATATGTTATTATTATTTTTAAAATGGTTTAAATATATATATTATAATACTTCACTATGTGATCCAGGAATGACTTTGCCCTCAGGGCTATAATGTGATCAGCCCATTAGAAAAGGCCCGGAAAAAGAAAGTACTGGGAATGGAAATAAATGACGTCGCATAGAGTGATCCTCAACTGAATCGTCCGATCTGAAACTGAATAAAGAAGTCTCCGGAAACTGCCAATTCTACCCGAGGCCGAGAAAAAGCTTCCATGGAGAAGGCAACAGAGTTTTTCAAACTAAGCGAAGAAGAATCGGCGAGCGTCTCGCGACTCACTATTCATCCTCACCGGATCGGGCTCGATTGCAGCTTCTACGAAGACTTTGCTTTAAGAGGCATCCGAGTAGACCGAGTCGAGCCCGGTTTCGTCTCTTGCACTTTCAAGGTGCCTCCTCGCCTCACTGTAAGATAATCCAAATTCCAAATCCTTTTGTCTTTCTACTTCTTCTATATCATCATCTAATCACAATACATCATTCAGTTTTCCAACTAATTAGAGTATATTAGAAATGGCTTACTTTATGATGTCAGGACAGAGGCGGGAAGTTAGCTACGGGTGCAATAGCTAATCTGGTTGATGAAGTGGGTGGTGCGGTGGTGTTCGTTGAAGGTCTTCCTATGAATGTGTCAGTGGATATGTGTATCTCCTTTCTTTCCACTGCAAATGTCAATGTAATCAGGCCTCTCCTGTTTAATTAAGGCTATTCTTTTATTCTAATGTTGGTTAATTTCCACTAAGAAGCTAGTCACTGTAACTGTTGTTGGATTGTGAACAAATTTTTTCTTAAATTGGCTTCAGGATTATTTCACCTCTCACTGAAAAGCATTGTAGGTGGATTTCAATGGACTGGAATGGAATGAACTTTTAGTTCATTATTTTAGAATAATGAACACAGAATTCATGCAAGTGGACTTCATTATAAAAGTTTCTGTATTCATTCCTTACTAGTTTGTACTTCAAATTCATTATTCCAATTATACTCTGAAGTTCTAATAACTATTCACTAATTGCAATTTAAAGATTGATAAGTGTTCCCATTTTGCCATGGGTGATTATGATTTTGTTTTGGTGGATTGGAAATTCCTAAAGGCAAAGGCTTTTGGGATTGGAACGGTTGAACACTTGCATTACGAGGCAGACATTCATGATGATGATGTTTGGACCTTGCTTAGGCTTATTGTAATCATCTAGCTCAATAGCAATTGAAATTCTCTTGGGATTGCATTTGGAGTTCTTTAGTTTTTGCTATATAGTTTGTTGGTTGTTTCCTAAGCTTTGGTTTTGTATCTGATTTTGGTCGTTTGATGCTAAATTGCAGGATGAGCTAGAGATTACTTCAAAGGTTTTGGGGTGTAGAGGAGGCTATGCAGGAACACTTGTTCTTGTAAAGAACAAAGCAACAGGGGAGTTAATTGCTGAAGGTCGACATTCACTATTTGGTAAACATAATAGTAAAATGTGATTATAGAACTTATGGAAATTGTATTTTGATAGTGTATACACTAGCGTCTGTCCGAAAAATATCTTTCTTGCAACTAATAATCAACACACTATATAATGGAGAAAGAAAATATTTGTTGTGTTTGCAATAAAACATCTTCTGATTGCTTTTCATGTTTCCTTCTTATTTTGGGTTAACGTGGCCTTGATTTGGTAACTGTTATGGTCCTTGTGGAATGTTTCCATTGTTTTGCTACTGTCAAGGTCAAGCTTGAAATGACGTGTTTTAACTTTTTAGTTAGCTGAACAGGATTGTCAGAGACTGATAATATGTAGAAATAAGTCTCCATATTTGTACTGATAAGTATGTTCAGTGGAAGCAGAAGAGTATCCACAAGCGAAGCGGTTTTCACCATACCCAAGTGTTATGGTTGCTCAAGCTCAAGTATATTTTGACTTGCTTATCTTTCTTGTTTTAATTCCTCAGTAAGTTCACCGATGTTCTGCTTTCTTTTTCCTTTTCTTGGGACGCATGTTAAGAAATTGCTGAGGCAGAGAGGTTTACTAGGAAACAGATAATTGCCCTTTTCTTTCTATTGAGAGTTCTTATTGAAAGTTCCAAGTTATCAAAATGTGAATTGAAGTACATTGTGAGCAAAAAGCAGAAATCTTTCCAGGAAAAAATACATAAAAATAGACATTGAACAGAATAAACTATTAGAAGTTCTGTAAGACTGTAACGTAGCCTGGGTGATTTTGCTTGTTAAATTTAGAAGCCAGTTTGCCCGTTTATCCTTGTGGCCGAAGGGGGTTAATAATGTGGTCAGCCCATTAGGATAGCCCGGACCAAATGGACATACTGGATAGTTTTAATTGGGATTTGTTTCCGCAATGGTGTTGTACAAATGTCTCCAGAAGCTGCAAGTGAGAGGAAAAGCTTCGATGGAGAAGGCGAAAAAATTTTTCAAACTAAGTGAAGAAGAATCCGCGAGCGTCGCGCAACTCACTATTCATCCTCACCTATTCAGGCTCGATTGCAGTTTCTATAAAAACTTTGCCTTTAAGAGGAATAAGAGTCGACAGAGTCGAGCCTGGTTTCGTCTCTTGCACTTTCAAGGTCCCTCCTCGCCTCACTGTACGATAATCCAAATTCCAAATCCTTTTTTCTCCCAATTTTTCCAAAATTATCATTTTATTACAGTTTATTATTCATTTTCCAAGATTCTTATCTAATTACAGTATAAAATTGCTTAATTTACTGTCTCAGGACAGAAGCGGGAAGTTAGCTGCTGGTGCAATTGCGAATCTGGTAGATGTAGTTGGTGGTGCAATTGTGGATGTTGAAAGTCTGCTCATGGCTGTGTCAGTGGATATGTCTATCTCTTTTCTTTCACTGCAAATGTCAATGTAATCAAGCTCTTTCAGTTTAGTTAACGCTATTTTTTATTATAATATTGGTTAATTTCCACCAAGAAACTAATCGCTGTAATTGTTGTTGGATTGTGAACAAACTGTTTTTTAAATTGGCTTCACCGTTCAAGATTGTTTCACCACTCACTAAAAAACGTGATTGGTGGATAACAATTGGGAGTGATGCAATGAATTTTTCAACTATGTTTGGTAAGCCATAATGCAAACATACATTGAATTAAATTGTTCTATGTTTGGTAATTACACTGCACTTCATTGTTCTATGTTCGATAATTACATTGCATTACAGCTTACCAAACATAGGATTAGTTTACTATAAACAATGAACATAGAATTCATGGAAGTGAATTTCATTATAAGATTTGTATATTTCATTTGGTGATGCTGATGACTTTTTTGGTGCATTGGAAATTTATAAAAGGTAGGGACTTTTGGGATTAGAACCGATAATCACTTGCATTACAAGGCAGACATTCATGATGAGGATGTTAAGACTTTGCTTGGACTTATTGTCATTATCTAGGATAATGACAATTGACATTCTTCTGGGATTGTATATGGAGGTCTTCAGTTTTGCTATTTAGTTTGTTAGTTATTTGATGTTGGTAGCCTAAGCTTCGGTTTTGTATTAAATTTTGTTCTTTTCATCCTAAATTGCAGGATGAGTTAGAGATTACTTCAAAGGTTTTGGGACGAAAAGGAAGGTGCCCAGGAACACTTGTTATTGTGAAAAGCAAAGCAACGGGGGAGTTGATTGCTGAGGGTCAGCATTCGCTGTTCAGTAAACATAATAGCAAAGTCTGATCATAATTTCCCTTAGGAACTCTATGCAACTCATATTTCGATAATACCCCTCAGCACTTCCGTGTCTATCTGAAAAATATATTTCTTTGTAATCAATAATCATACAATATATATTTAAAAAAAAGAAAAGATTCAGTATGTTCGCAACAAAACATATTCTTATTACTTTTTTATGTTTTCGTTCTTATTTGGGTCAATATGGCCTTGATTTGATAACTGTTGCAGTTTGTTTCCATTGTTATGCTGTTGTGAAGTTAAAGCTTGAAATGAGATGTGTTTAACTTTTTAGTTAAACAGGAGAGTCATAGACTTATAATTTGAGATTTTAGAAACAGAGGCTCGATATATGCAGTGATGCTGATAAGTACTTTCAGGGGAAGCAGAAATCTCTGATGATTGTTAACAAGTGAATCGATTTTCAGTTTTCACCATACCCAATTGTTGAAGTTATGTTTGCTCCTTGCCTAGGTTATATGTCTTGTTTCCACTCTGCTGATTCACTGATATTCTGGATCTTTTTGTTCTTGAAACCCTTATATTAAGCAATTGTTTTGGGCAGACAGGTTTCCTAGGAAAGAAAGAATCCCTTTTCTTTCTCGGTGAAGTTTTTATTTTCTTTCAAAAATAAAAAATAAACAATAACAGGCAATATTATATATGCATATGTCCAACGTGGTCGTTTGACAGTGTCTGTCTCTGTCTCTGTTCATGATAAGATTGATGCAGGGGTGTAATCAAATATAACCGATTCATTCTGATCAGAATCGGATAGTTATTTCGAATTAACCCAAATAAATTTTAATTCAATTTGATTGGTTTCGGTTAAAGGAATGCTCACCGAGGATACGTATAAAAGCAGCAAAGATACTTTCCCTCAATTTTCAAATTATAAAGGAACTCATTCAAAATTTCTTTTCAAACCTTCCCAGTCAGCACAAACTACAAATCTTCCTCACACGTTTACTTCAGATTGTAGGGACCTTCCTGTCATTTCATCTCGATGGAGTGTACGAAGAACTGGAGTTTTCCTTTCAATCTCAAGTCAGCGACAGCAAGACCAATAGCTAATTGGCAACTCCAGAAAATGAACTTCGCATTCTCTCTCCATCGACCAAACAGCACTCACTCGCTGTCTTTGTTCCAGAAGTGCAAAATCAAAAGCCTCAAATCGAAACGTTTCAAGCTTCCATTTCCTTCTTGTTTCGCTGTTTCAACAAGCCATGACTATAATCGAAACGTTTTGTTTCCGCCGGGTTCTTTTCAAGCTCAACTCTTGGATGACTCGGTTGAATTCCGTAAAGTTTCACTTTCACGAGTTAGGTTTTCGTCGGACGACACTCGGTTAGGTTCTTTAGGTGAAGAGAGCGAGCCGGAGAAGCGGAGTTTTAGAGAGTTTATAACTTCGGAGAGAATCAAAGTGGTAGCTATGCTTGCTTTGGCACTGGCGCTTTGTAATGCCGATCGTGTTGTGATGTCGGTGGCAATTGTTCCGTTGTCCTTTGCTCACGGATGGAGCCGATCCTTCTCCGGTATTGTTCAGGTGCTCTTCTTTAACTTGAATTTTCTTGCTATTAGCCAACAGTGAGAAATTAGTTAAAAAGATATATTCGTTTTGAAGCAATTACTTCCTCTTTATTAGGAATTTTTTAATTGACCATGCTAATTGCAATACTGGTGAAGTAATTTTACCAAATTTTAAACGAGTACTGACACTTTAGTTTGCTTCTACTGTAACGATCTACCTACATTTGTTACTCATAACTGACTGGTTGATGCTTTTGGATGTGGCAGTCATCTTTCCTGTGGGGATACTTAGTTTCTCCAATAGTTGGAGGGAGTTTGGTGGATTATTATGGTGGTAAAGTAGTGATGGGATGGGGTGTCGCGCTGTGGTCATTAGCTACCTTTCTTACTCCCTTTGCTGCAGAAACTTCGTTATGGGCCCTAATGGCCATGCGAGCATTGCTTGGGGTGGCCGAAGGTGTTGCTCTTCCTTGCATGAACAAAATGATAGCAAGGTATAGATGGAAAACTTAAAACTCCTATATAGTGTGCCTCTCAACAACTTGTGGTTTGTAGTTAGAAGTGGTGAAGCTAAAATGTTGAAGAAACTATATGAACTTTTTCTTTTAGATGGTTTCCATCGACAGAACGTGCCAGAGCAGTTGGAATTGCAATGGCTGGATTTCAGCTTGGATGTGCAATAGGACTCACTCTATCCCCAATCCTAATGTCACGAGGTGGTATATTTGGACCGTTTGTAATTTTTGGACTGTCTGGATTCCTTTGGGTTTTGGTTTGGATATCTGCAATATCAAGTACTCCTGACCGTAGTCCCCAGATATCAAAATCTGAATTGGAGTACATTATGAGCAAGAAGCCAAAATTTTTCCTTGCGGAAAATAAACCCAGGATGGCTGGGGTAATCCCTCCATTCAGACACTTGCTGTCTAAAATGCCAACATGGTCTCTTATAGTTGCAAACTCCATGCATAGCTGGGTACTTTTCATATCACTTTGTGCTGTACTCTTTAATTTGGATTTTAATTTCCTTGGTATAATATTTTCTTACTTTGTGGTGGTGTATCGTACCTTCTGGCTGGGATCAATTCTAAAGTTTGGGTATGGTTGCCTTACATGTCAGCTTAATTTTTCTTTTACTAATTTTAATTGAAAAATGTTTGCAGGGATTTTTTGTTATTCTTTCCTGGATGCCTATATACTTTAATATGGTAAGACCAAATGCTCAGTTACATGCTGTGGTTCTCCATTAACCATTGGTTGGCACAGGATTATTGGATGATATACTTTTAATGAGTTAAAATGGTGATATTTAACTGCAGATATTTCATGTTGACCTGAAACAAGCTGCATGGTTTACTGCGGTTCCTTGGAGTTTGATGGCAGTCATGGGATTCTTTGGTGGGCTGTGGTCAGACACGTTGATACAGCGCGGTGTAAATATCACTTTGACTCGCAAGATCATGCAGGTGCTGTTTTTCTTCCATTCCATCGATATGTGCACTATCTGTTCTAGTTATAAACTGATAATTAACTGGTCTGTGGTGTATATAAACTTGCTGGTATATATGGTGCATCCCCCATATGATTCTTAATCCAAACATGATGAAATCGAAAGGAATTGGCTAATTGATTCTTGCAAGTGCTCTTAAAAGGTCACAGCTTATATTTATCCAGTGATTCACCAATTTTCTGGTGACCAACTATATTATTTCTGTAATTATCTTTTCTGAATCAATTGTAACCCTTGAGATTATATCTCATCTTTCTACTTTGTGCCTAATATTCTTTGTCTTGATTTTCTGTATGTACGTATGCCATTTTGCTTTGTCCGAGTAACCATTGAATTTTCTCCTCTGCAGTCAATTGGTTTTATGGGTCCTGGGATTGCTCTTATTGGTTTGACTACTGCAAAAAGTCCATCTGTTGCATCTGCTTGGCTTTCTTTAGCTGTTGCACTGAAAGCTTTTAGTCACTCGGGTTTTCTCGTGAACTTTCAGGTTGGTAAACTGAAGGATGTAAATTGAAATTATAAGCTGAGCTAATTTTTTCATTTTAAATATTTCTCTAACTTTTCACATTGCACTTCTATTTCCAGGAGATTGCTCCCCGATATTCTGGTGTTTTACATGGTACTACTGAATCTAAATATCAAATAACAACTTCAGTACCTCAAAGAATTAGTTTTGTATGATGTGTTAACTGCTACTCTGCACTTTGTTTTAGGAATCTCAAACACTGCTGGAACTTTAGCAGCCATTGTTGGGACAGTTGGAGCTGGTTTTTTTGTTGAATTGGTGGGATCATTCCAAGGATTTCTATTACTTACATCATGCTTATATTTTCTCTCTGCATTGTTCTACATTGTTTTTTCTACTGGAGAAAGGGTGAATTTTGACTGAACTGGTCAGTATAAGAAATCTTCATTCTTTATCTTCTCTTTTTGTTGATGTCGGGATTACTTTAATTTATGAACTTAACATTCAACTTGTGAAAGAGAGAAGAAGTAGTTTTGAAACAAGCAATTGGTTTGATTAATTTTCATATACGGTTTAGGGTATATATAATACACAAAAAATAGTTTTTAAAAAGGAAAATAATATCCTAATATCTCCTAATAATCTCCTAGTATCCTTCTAATATATGCACAATCTACCCCAATAATTACAAGATTCTAACACAACTATCGCTTAATGACGTTATGCTAGTGTCTCACAAACACTTGGCAGAATATACAGCGATACTGAGAGAATGTTCAATCAATTATTTAGCAGTTTGATTATATATATATATATATTTATATGTTTTTTTTTCCTGAAATGGGCTGTCTTATGAATTTTCTCTCTGCAGTAACCCGAACAAGTTGTATCTCTGAAAGTATCATTCAAGAATGGACTGTGTAGAGTTTGCAATTGCAACCAAGTGAAGCTGTGTTCTTCAAGGTAGTAGAGAAGTCTGACTGCAATAATTCCCCTGCACTAGATGGGATACTATTATGTATGAAATTGAAGAAATGTACAGCGTGTATTCTTGTAGTCCCTCAAGTGTCAAGTGCTTGTCTTTCAGGTGTCCGCAGTTTCTTACTCCAGAAAATGAGCAAAGTGTTACCTGGAGGTATGATACTAGTTTCACTGTCTCTAGGGGTTCTGCACTCTGCAGTTAAGTGGTTAAAAAAAAAAGAAAGAAAAAAAAAAAACTCTTGTTTAAAAATAAAGAAATAACTTATTAACCAAACAGGTAAATTACAAAATCTCCTAGTTAAACATAAAAGTAAAATTACTTAGGTAAAGACCCTGATTGGAAAAAGATTTTATCATTTTAATAGCAGTTAACTATTCTAGTTGTATCAAGTAATCAGCTCTCGCCATTTTTAAACACTAGCATAGAGATAGTGTTTTGCCGTTGCTGGACTGGGTGGGCTAAAATCTTCTTCTTCGAATTACAAAAAAAGAAAAATAAATGATCAATCAGCAAATACTTGGAAAACCAGAATGGTTTTATTTTTTTTTTTTTTTTCCATTTAATGATAATGGACTAATTGGAATATGTATAGCCTTGTGGTTGGTCGATTGACACCATCTTGCATCGTAGTTTGGTGCCTGCCTGTCTTATTACAATACGATTATGATATTCTTATTAAACATGATTTACTAGTTTAAGTGTATATAGACTCACTTAGAAGAAAGGGATGCCATTTTATTTCTTTTTTGTAATTAATTAAGCCAAAACTGGTTTCTTTTTTTTTTTTTTTGTGTTTATATCACAAGTATTCCAATGTCAGACTTATAAGTCGGAGCAAAAATTTTGTCCGTTCATAAGAATTGAACACTCGACTTTTTGCTCAAGAAACCGTGACGATAAATTTATATACTATGTTTGAATGGTATCATCTTATTTGGAAAAAGAAAAGATAAAATAAAAGGCAAAACTATGCTTGAAATTAATTTAAGGTTTAACTCTGCTATCCTTGAGCAGATTACTGTATACGGATTTGGTCAAACGGAAACGAAGAGCTGAAATGCTCTTTCGAAAAACAAAATTGATTACCTGATTGGAATGATTCTACAAGTTACAAGCTTTCTGGATTTATAATATATAAGATTAATATTTATATTCATTAATTACTAGGTGTAATGTTGACTTGGTTATTTTAATGTAAAAAAAAAAAAAATTCTGTGTTTGATGATCTTTTCTTCAAGACTGAACGCGCTTCTGCTTGGATTATTCTTGAAAATAAGATAGAGACATGGAGACAACATGGCCTCACATTTGAATTGTCAAGTTTTAAGAAGGGAAAAAATAGTTAAGACATAAAGGCAGCATATCTCTGCAAATGAAGAAAACATCAAAAACTCCCTACATCCATCAGTCAAGCCAAAGAAAACAGATTTCTAACGCCACTACTAAACACTATGCCAAAACTCAAACTAACCCTGTTTTCAACTATTTCAAAAAGGTAGCTGGAGTTTTTACAATTATCTTTTTCCGGCGAAGAAAGGTGGCCGGAGCTGTAACTAAAGCAACCACAAGAAATAACACTCTAGTTCAAGGGGTTCCCTGTAAGTTATTATTACTCTTCATGCAATAAACCTAATCTAAGAGTGTTTTACAGTTTTAATGAAGCTCCGGTGCCCTAGATGGTTAAATTTTATGTGAATTGAGAATGAAATGCAATTCTTGGAATAAGATTTTATTTGCTCCATACGGAATTTTTTTTCTTTTTAATATTTTTGAAATGTTTAGTTTTAATTCTTGATAAAATTAATAAATTTGATTGAGTCATTTCAGAAATACACTTGAAACATGATTCTTTGGATTTAGACTTTCAATTTTCATTTTAAAAATATGATCTGATAGTTTCTTGTTTCAAAAACTAATTTTTCTTATAACCTGCAGTTTCAAATTCAACTGATCTTTCAACAGGAAGCAACGGCAAGAGTCCATCAAGATTCAACTTCTTTAGTTCCTATGGCTCTTCCGGCAAATCAAGTGGAATAGTTGGAACAATCAGTTTTTCCATTGAAGAAATTTATAAAGCAACTGAAAATTTCTCCCCAGCCAATACAATTGGAGAAGGTGGTTTTGGAACTGTATACAAAGCGAAACTCAAGGATGGATCTCTTGTTGCTTTTAAGCGTGCTAAAAAGGTACGAATAGAACTATGACAGGAAAAGAATGTGTGATTCAATTAATAGTAATGATTTGAAACTCTGTGGCAGAATGATTACGACAAGCGTTTGTCACTGGAATTCAAGAATGAAGTACTCACCCTTTCTAAGATTGAACACTTGAATCTGGTGAGGTTATATGGATGTGTAGAACATGGAGATGAGATGATTATTGTGGTTGAATATGTTGGCAATGGAAATCTTCGAGAGCATTTGGATGGTAAGTGAAACAACTATCAACTTTATCAAACTTTATCAAATATTTAAGGCCTAACACACCTCGGTTTGAGGAAAGCTAGATTTTTTAGCTTTTCCTAGGCCATTATTTTGCAAAAGCAATTTAAAAAAAAAAAAAAAAAAAAAAAAAAAAAAAAAAAAAAAAAAAAAAAAAAAA
>CANUEP010146573.1:0-10489 GCA_947857235.1 Jatropha podagrica | reverse complement strand
CCATGTGGACACATTACATAGGAAAACTAACTTGAACATAAAAATACATTAAACGATATGGTTTTGCAGCTGAACCCTATATTCAGTATTTTGATATTTTGCTTGCTATTTAAGAACGCTAACTTGAACAAAAAAAATACATTAAACGATATCATTTTGAAGCTAGACCCTCAGTATTTTGATATTTTACTTTCTATTTTTTGAGGATAAATAAACATGTCATATTTTTATATAACATGTAAACCTAGTAGATGAGTTCTGATTTGTCAAAATATATGGTCAGATAGCTGATGCCTCAATTTTTCTTTAAAGTTAATGATAAAAAAAATCAAAATATTAAATATATTTTTTTATTCAAGTTAACTTTTTTACTTGACGTGTCAACGTGGACATGATCTAAAAAAATTTGATCCAATTAACGGACACATCGACCAGTATTAACAGAGTCTAGACGGAAGCCATAATTAATAAGGAAAAATAAATATTAGATATTAATTAACAAAATTCAAAGTAATGGCCAAATTTAAAAAAAAAAAAAAAGTCATAATTACACCAACATTCCATGGAAACTGAGTTCAAGGATCATCTCCTTTTGCATTACAACCAACATTGTCACCACATGCATTCAATCGAAGTTTGCAGCAATTTTCATCTCCCATATACCGAACTAACAATTTCATGCAAACAACAAAACAATTCAGTTCATCTGTTCAAACATCATAGTTGCGTTTCGACCATCCAACCTACACAAACAATGACAATAGCCCCATATATATAAATTCCCTTTGCTTAACCACTTATTCAAAATTAATAAATCATTGCCACTTGTTCATCTCTTTGTGTTAGAGAATAAATGGGTTAAGCAGCGCAGTTGATTAGTCTCATAATAAGAGGAGAAGATACTTTCTTAAAAATAAATTCAAATTTATCTTCAAGAATCTGTAAGCAAAAAATCTTTTTCTTGGATTCCTCTGCGAACTACAATGGCTTCGAGGAGTGTCTGAAATCGAATAGCGACTACCGTAACTCATCTTCCTTTCTCTCCATCTTGGTATTCTTTTTCAATTAGGAGTTTTGTTCTAACTTCAAGAAACTAGGGATTTCGTTTCGTTTGGAGTTCTTGTGCTTTTGTTACTGTTGCAAATTACATACCAAATATTAAATTAACTTAAATATTTTAGAACCCATTGACCACGTGATGCTCACCCGACTCCTTTATTTAAATAAAAGGGCAATTTGACTATAAAAAGCCAAGTTACAGAGAAATTTGACCCAAAACATTATTATAATTCCTATTGTTATTTTTAATAGAAACCATTATAGAAAATCATCCTTATTATTTTTATTGAGTGAATATTTTCTTATTATATAATAAAATTAAAATTTGATAATGAATCTCTTTCTTTTTTATTTTTGGATTTATGAATATTTTTTACTCGATTTTTGTATAAAAGAAGATAAATAAGAAAGAAAATCAAACGGTACTAAATATTTTTTTTCTTTTTTGGAATAAACGGGATAAAAGCAAACTTACATCAAAACATTCTTAAGATAGGCAACCTCGTACAAGTCATGACCAAACAAATTCATCAGACTTTGAGGAGGATGTTCTAATCAGACGATTTCCAAATCAAATCTCAATCCATAATGGGCCAACTAATCAGCATACGCTGTAGATATGCACCACCTTAACACTTCATTGTCTACTCATAAGGTCTTCAATACTCCATATCAAGTTAGCAACGTGACTAGGAGGAGCAACATCAATAGTAACCATCCAAACCACTTGCCAATTATCCACCTTAGCCACCAATTGCCTAATATTAGCATCCCATGCTATGGATAGGCCAAAAAATAAAGCCCACGACTCAGTAGTCAAAATTGAGCACTCCCTGAGATTTGCTCTAAAACCTAGATCCTCTAATCAAACGGTAATAAATATTTATATAATTATTAATTATTTTTAATTTTATTTACATTTATTAATTATATCATTCAATTTTTTTCTGGACATTAAAATAAAGATGGAAATTATTTTTTATAAATAATAAAAAATTATAAATTACTAACGAGAACATACAATAAGAAGAATACGTGCAATGCATGTTCTTAAATACTAATATCAATAAAGATCTAAAAGATCAGTGGTGGAGTAAGAGTATTTTCTAGTGGGGTCATTTTTTATTTAATTTGATTTTTAGTGAGGTCATTAAAACTCTAAAACTTTTCACTTAATATATATTTTTTCAATTTAATCGTATTATAAATATTTTTTAAATTGAGTGGGTCAGTTGACCCAACTCACATAGTGTGGGCCCACCCTTTAATTTTTAGGATATCAAAATTTCAGAATGAATTATTATAAAATCTTTTTTTTTCAGTATTTAGTAAATTAAAATAATTTATTTTGAAATTGGTGAATGTCCTATAGGGACTAAACATCTGATTGTAATTAGTGCAGAGATCTATATTCCTAATTAGTTTAAAAGTCTATTTTTCTAATTATTGTATAATGTATATGCCTACATATGTGTGTGTTACTTCTCATAAAACAAAGGAATCAATAAGAATTAATAGAATTACTCTCGTATTTTTTTTTACACTCTCTCTAGCTTTTTATTATTTTATAACACGATATTAATTATTCATATAGATTTTGTATAAGGGTATCATGGAAAATTGAAAAAGTATTTCTATAGGATAATTATTTTGGGACATCCATGAAAGAAAAATTGAGATTATAATTTGGGCCGAAAGAAGTATTTTAATTGGGAATAATAATATAATCTAGTACATTTTTTTAACTTTTTAACTAGTTTTCTTGAACGTGTATTGTAAGTTATTTGCACTTGTTGATATTTACTCGTTGCGAGTAAATATAGTTTAATTTATATAAATAATTTTCTATTAATTTTTATGTTATAAATTATAATATTATGATCAATTTACATTATTAAAAATCCAAAATATAAAGCATAACATTGTATTGAGTAATTAAATAAAAATATTCAATAATTAAATAAATTGGTAAGAAAATAAAATATTTATAATAATTTAATTTGAAAATAAAATTTTTATGAACATAAAATTACTTATCAACCAATTAAAATTTTCTTATAATAATTTAAATGTAATTAACTTAATTTTATCATATATAGTATAGTATTATAAACTACCTATATTACTAAAATATGAGAAACTAATATTAGGTATTGTAATAATTAATATATTAATCATTATTTTAGAGCAGCATTTATAATTTTACTATTATTTTTACCTAAGTTTGCGAAAGTCTATGAGCATAAAATTAATTTTATGATTTTTTTTGAGAAAAAAATTCTTTCAAATTATTACATGGTTTATGAATATAATATTTTATGTCATAATTTTCTATTTTAAATATATTTCTTAATAAATAATAATAAAATTATATTTATTTTTTATAGAATAAGTTATTTGTAGGAAATAATTATAAACAATCGAATTAAAAATTTATTAAAAATAGAAAGTCCTCTCATCATGAGAACTAGGGTTTTCTCTCTATGAAAGTTAGGGTTTCTCGTTTTTTCGAAACTTTATCCTCCAGCATTGAGAGTTATCTTTGTTTTTTCTTTTCTTTTCTTCTCTTTGTTTCTCGTAAACTCTCCTGTCTATCTTTCTTCCCCCGTCATTCGTTAGGCTTGATTATTTTCCTTATCATCTGAGTGCCGGCTTTTTGGGGTGCTCTTATTTTTTCTTGAGTTTTGTTTTACCTTACGTTATCTAGTTTTCTATTTCAGGTTTCATTTCCATGATCGTTGAGCTCTAAATCCACATATTAAATATGCACTGTGGATTGGATGATGGTGTCAAGAGATGTGCCTGTAAGTGAGGAGGTGCAGTGTGATGACGTATTGGAGATCCCTCTCGATAATTCTCCTGCAGATCTGGAAAAGATGCAGATGTACCTAGCTAGTAGACTATGGATGGATAGACCATATAATAAGTAGGCACTCATGGACATGATGACTAGAGCATAGAAGCCAAAACATGGTGTTGTTGCACGTGAATGGAATAAGGAGATAATTTTGTTCCAACTTCATTAGGTGTAGGACCTCCAATTTTTTTAGGGAGGGTATTGTGAAACTTTGAAAAGATTATTCTTATGACATCTCGACCTGGCAAAGTGATCCTAAGAGGGCAGGTAGAGTAAGTGCGTCTAGAGAGTTTCTAGGATGACAGACTAGCTAATAGAATGCGGATATAGGAATGAATCGATCATATATCGAAAAGGAAAAATTAATCATTAGAGGCCCAGAATGACTGGAGAGTTGGAAGAATTCTACGGTTAAGTGTGTTCGCTTGAGAGAAACCTTAGGATAGGTGACCTCCTCGAATTCATTTCACTCATCGAATTCATTTCACCTGTGGGACAAAACGCTTGATCTAAACTGAATAATTTCTCTGATAGTTGGAGTCAAGGCGTTATAATTGGTATCAATCGGACCCGACATACATATATATGTATGGCTCATAAGTATATACTCCTTAATTGCATTGAGTAGGCCTGTTCTCTTATAACTTTGTAAGTTTTGACTTATTTGTTTCATTTTACTTTGTCTTATTTAAACTTCATGAATTTTTTTTGCATGCAAGCATTTATGTATTTGAGTTAGGAAACCTTGATTCGAACATTATGGAGAAATAGATTAGTCAAAGATTGGAAGATGACTTTTCTACCTAGTTAAACACTTATGTAAGCACATTTAAATTTTTTTCAAAATGTGTATAACTTATGTTCAGATACATAACAATATAGTGTAAATGGAATAGGATCATAATGAATTGAATTCCGTAACGAATCAATTTCTCAAATATCTTGCCAAAGGCCCCCTTTATATAATTACGGTGTATTCTGGATACTTCGTTAATGGTTACAAATTCCATATAGAAAGTTGTAGATCGAATAGAATAAGTAACAACAGTGGTGTATGTATAAAGGTGTCAAACTACAGTGAGCAGTCTAATGATTTTTACAGCAATTTGATTGAGGTATTGATAGTGGAGTACCTAGCTTTACCTCTTAAAAGAACTGTATTATTCCACTATCAATGGTACGATCCAAATCAACAGGTTCATGCTAGGTACAATATAGTCAACATTAATCAAACGAGAAGATTTTCCAAGTATGAACTATTTGTTTTAGCGATACAAGCACAACAAGTTTATTTCATCTCACATCCGTCTATGGGACAATATAAGAGCAATTGGCTGTCAATCTACAAAGTAAAAATCAAGACATGTTGTGGAATTATATCATATTTCAGTGCAAGATATGACATTTCAAGAAGATGAAATAGAAGTTCTTTCGTCACATTTGAATGAGGAGAATTTGCCTAAAACTCTATATGATTCAAGTGGTTTTGAGGTTGACATTACTTAGAGGAAGATGGATAAAAAGAGCAATAGATTTATTCAACATTCTGTAACGAAGGCTCAGCGGAGTTTGCTTTTGATGATAATGAACATGAATGAGGTGTAATTTTGCTTATTAATCATTGTACTTATCTCAAATTTATAATGAAAATATCTGTAGCTTAAAAATTATATTAAAGTAATTGAGTTATGACTATATTTTTATATTATTGCATTACGTGTCCTGCTATAATTATATTAAAATAATTGAGTTATTATTGTATTTTTATAGTATTGCATCAAGCACCTTTATGAAGCACCGCTAAAGCAAGACTGGATCCATGACCCTATTTATGTACCGAATCAATGAAATTACCCTATTATGTACTAAATCAATGAAATTAAGAATTTTTATTGAAACAAGAGTTCTGACCATGCATTTGGAAAAAAAAAAAAGATAAAATAAAAATTCTTTTTACAAAATCCTTAATTTCATAAGTGAGGCCATGGATCCAGTCTAGACAAGTTATTCCTTAAAAATTCTAAAATTATGCAATAAATAGAGTGAAAAATTGGCAAATTTAAAGTCTTTTTGGTAAATTGCACCTGAATTACAAAATATATAAAATAAATTGAATTAAAAAAGACTTTGTAAGTTTTCTTTTCTGAATAACAAGTTCAAAGAATGTACTTTATTCATAAACTATTACATTCTTTTTTGGATTTTAAAATATTAATATTTTTCCCTAAATAATTTTTTTTTATGTAATGGATTCATGAGCATTGAGCACAATATGGCAGTGGCAATTTGCTATAACTGGCATTTTTATTGTTCAAAATTCGACGGTTGGTATAAAAAGCTCTGGAAGTGAAAATGGTTCCCCACCATGGTTGGACACCAAATCAAGGGCATTTGTTCTTCTGTACAAAAGCATGTCTTCCACTTAATTCTATTTTCTCCCATCACTCAATGAAAGAGACAATGCCATATCTGAGGCGGCAATCAAACAATAGTATTGATCGGCTTTCTTGTTCCCTCACCCAGTTGCAGTTTTAGCTTAACTGCGATTGATAGTTGGAAACTCTGGTTCTTAGATTCGCCCACTGAGCCGCCGATTAAACCTGTGATACATTCGCCCAATTCTTTGGCTGGATTAATGTTCCAGACGAGTTTAGTAACTACGCTTGAGAGGTACTCTTGAAACCATATTAGAGAAGACAAAACTAAAATCAACACTTGTCTATGCAAAATCACTGGTCTTACGCTTGTGGCTTTTTGGAATAATTAATTTTTTTATGACATGACTATTTCGTTATGTACTTATAGTCTTTTAATTTTTATTTATTTACATAATATCAAAACAAAAGTTTATCTTTTTGTATTAGAGTTTGTCATACGAGCTACTTATAAATGTTATTTTTTATGTATTTAATTTTATTTTTTTATGATGAAGCTATCTCAAAATAAAATTCAACACAATCTCTAAACATAATTCTTCAATCTCTAATTTATAAAAATAAATTATTAAAATTTTAATAAGTGTCCAAAAAGAAAATCAGGTCATCGTTCAATCTAGAACCCTACCCTCAATTTCAAATCAATATCTATATATAATTATAATAAAAAATAATAAAAAATTATTTTTTACTAGTAAGGAAAAAAAAAAACGAGAAGAGAATCTGAATTGATAATTGTAATTACTTTGGTTACAGTGATACTATTACTTACCCATTGATTAGAGAAAGGAATATATGCATATATAAGCAAATTTTTGAAACTCAAAAAGTGACTAAAAACACAATTATGTAGTTTTAGCTTTTGTTTTTTTAGTTTCATGAACACTATTTTTTTACAAGTCAAATAAATTTAAAGTATAATAGAAAAAATATTAAAAAAATTAAAAATATTTAATCATCAAGAGATCATCTATTTATTACAAGCAAGATATAAATCTCGTATTAAATTAAAGTGATAGTTGTTATAAATTAATTTAGTAACAAAAAAATAAAAAATAAAAAATTTATTAACAATAAAACTCTCTTCAAAACTCTACATATAATGAGAAAAAAAATTATATTAAAAAATTATCAATTTTAATTTCAAAAATCAACATTTTATTTAATTTAAGAGGTTGTAATTTAATGAAATTTGATGTTGATGGACAAAAAAAAGAAGAACATAGTCGACTCAATAAATGAAAATTATAAAACAAGTCATGCTATGATATAATTTTATTTCTCTATTTATAAAAGTTGTAAATTTGAAATAATAAATAAGTAAATTAATTAATAAAAAAGATACCATTAAAAAAATTTTATATCATCTCCAAATAAACTTTTATATTTTTCCTACAATCATATAGAAAAAGAAGACTATATATTTTTATTTTTTATCTCTCTCTTAAATAAATATTATTTATATTTTATTTAAAAATTTATTTTTAAAACTATCTATCTAATCAAATCATACAAACGTAAAGAAAAAATATTAACAAAAATATTTTTTTTTCTTTTTTTATCTCTCTTCTAAATAAAATATTTTAAATTACAATTAAAATAGAATCAAATATTTAAAAAATAAAACATAAAAATTTTCAAATGTCTCATTATCATGTATATTTATTAAAAAATAAATTTAAAAATGATAAAACTCAAAATTTTGAAATTTTTAATTATCTATATGTATTTATTTAAAAAATAATTTTTATAAATTATATCTAATCAAATAATAAAATATAATTCTCTAATTGATTAAGGCTAAAATTATTTTACAATATTCGAAATTTCATCAAAAGCACTATCAAAAATCTTATAATTCAGCTTATTCCCACCTTTATATGTACTATAAATGTGGATTATAAAAATTTTTTGAACTATTTATAAAAATTTGAAGAAGAATATCTTTGATATATTACTCTATATTATAGGTTATAAAGTACATTTTTATCTTTTCGCTTTATGAACTAAGTCAAATCTCAAAGACTTTATAATAATTTGTCCAAGGATATGTAATTTAGCATAAAATGAAAATTTTATGAAAGAAATATTGGTGGTGTTCCATTCAAGTAGGCACCGTCCATTTTGAAGTTTTCTTTATTTTTGTTGATTTATTGGCACCGTTCTGAATTTTTTCTAATTTTGTTAGTCAAAATTGGTGGCGGTAACTCACCAACCTTTTGACTAAACCAACTTTTTTTGCTATATATATGTGAGTGTGTGCAGCAAGAGAAGGTGTGCAAAAACACCAAAAGCATAAAAATAGAGAGAAAGAGTTTAGTTTCAGAAAAAGTTTTCCTAAAATGGGGGAGTGACAAAATAGTGAGAAAGTTATTTTTGCATATTCTGGGAAACACTATGAGTGTCATTATTTTTATCCTATTTGTATTAATCTCTTTGAAAGCCTATCATTTTTAATAGTAGAAATATTTAGAGTTTGTCTTGTAAACATAGCCCTAAATAGTTAAGGGTGAACCACGTAAATTTTTGTGTGTCATATTTTTATTTCTATTGTTGTAATTATTCTCTTAATTTTATTATTGGACATATCAAAGTAGTATCCGAGCTTAGTTTCAACAAGTTAAAGTATTGTAGTCAAGAATTTTTTCTAAGTATGCACTGTGGTTGCGGCCTAGATTGACTTTCCACATCTAAAAAGAAATTTTTCTTGAATTACTACTTTATTTAAAATCCAATTAGTCAAATATCGATATTAGATCCGTGGATCTATTTTGAAAATAAATATATCATGACAAAGAGAAAATTATGACAAATATTTTAGCACAGTTCGCTAGGAAAGTAGCTGCAGAAATAAAGAAGTGATGAATAATAAATAGTAACTTAAAGTTTATGGTGAATAATTACTATTGGAGTTACTATTACATAGCCTGTCACAGCACTATTCACGAATCCATTGTTACTATTCATGTATATTGTTATTGTCATTATTCACGTATACGGTTACTATTTATGTACACAGTTACAATTTATCAAATTTCATAAATAAGTTATGGAGGCTAAGACGAGCAAGATGATTAGTCTAAATGGTGAAAATTACCATATATGGAGAAATAAAATGAGTCATCTCCTTATGATAATAAAAATGCACCAGTCAATGTTTGGTACAAATAAACCAGAAGACAACACTAATGAAGAATGAGCTTTTGAGCATAAGCAAGTTTGTGACTTTATTCAATAGTTTGTTAATAATAATGTGTACAACCACATTTGTTATGATACTCACGCCCGAATATTATGAAACAAACTTGAGCAGCTATATGCCTCAAAATTCAGTAATAACCAATTATTCTACTTGACAAAGCTGATGAATTTTAAATATCGAAATTGTACTTCTGTAGCAAATCACTTAAGTGAAATACAGGCAACCATCGATTAGCTATCCAGTATGGGCATAAAATTTGATGATAAAATCGTCGACCTTATGGTGCTTGCCTCCTTGTTAGAGTCATAGGAGAATTTAAAGATATTAGTATTGGTTGGGTGATTAATAGTAAGGCTACTCTTCATGTAACATCCCGAAAAGAAATTTTCTCATCTTACACACTAAGTAATCTAGGTGTGGTCAAGATGACAAACGATAAATTGTTAAAAGTCGTTAGTAAGGGAGATATTTGATTGAACACTAGTTCAAGATTAATTCTAAAATATGTTGTGTATGTACCAGACATGCTTTCAAATTTAATCTCGATTGGTAGATTTGATGATAAAGGTTTCTGTAGCATCTTTAATAATGATCACTGGAAGCTCACTCAAGGTTCCTTAGTGGTAGCCAAAGGAAGAAAAGATCTAAAGTTATATGTGATATATTCAAAACTCTCCCAAGACACTTTGAATGTAGCGAAAAATAACAGTATAGTTGAATTGTGCGATAAAAGACTAGGCCACATGAGTGAGAAAGGATTGACAACTCTGATAAAAAAAGAACATGCAATCTAGATTGGATAAAGTCCAATTAGATAACTATCCTGATTGCATGGAAGGAAAACAAAACATAGTAACTTTCAATATCTTTGGGGGGGGGGGGGGGGGGGGGGGGGGGGGGGGGGGGGGGGGGGGGGGGGGGGGGGGGGGGGGGGGG
>CANUEP010146563.1:0-133254 GCA_947857235.1 Jatropha podagrica | reverse complement strand
AAAATATTTTTATTGAATGGATATGGGCCCAGGATGTGTACAGTATTTGTTATTAAGGCTGAGTCAGAACTGTTAACACTGATTATAAAATGAATAATGTCATTATATAGGCTTACTATTTTATCAGTTGAATGGTAGTAAGAATGGATTTTGGATAGTTTAGGCTTACTACGGGCCTCGGGGGCCTTAAGCTTACTTAGGTCCTAGTGCCGGTCCGGCCCACGATTTTGGGTCGTGACAATAATGCAGAGCATCAAGAAGTCCGAGTGTCTCATAGAGCTCGAGCTAGTAGATAAGAGGACTCAGGTTTATCTTGATCTCATAAAGCGGGAAGAAAAACATTTTGTATGTACTTTCTAATTTATAAATTTTAAAAAAAATAAACAGTTATAATGATACTAAATTATAACAAATATAAATAACAATTATTCTATTAATTTATAAACAGAGAGAATTAATACTTAACATAAGAAGGAGATATGATCGCAAACTTAATAATTTCAATTCAAAATCGTAAAAGCAACAAATTATTGATAGTGAAAAATAATCAAAACTAAACATCTATATATAGTGGTATGATAGAACAAATTTCTAATTAGAACCGTATTAAAGAATAAATTTTTAATTAGAATATAATTAAATTAAAATTATAATAATAATAATAATTAAAATAGAAAAATAAATACAATGTGGTCCCAACTTAGTTATTAAAACTAAATTGTTCTTAATAATATTTTTTATCAATTAGAATATATAGAGATATTTTGAGAATCAGATGTTTTTCATTCGTATTTTTATATATATTATAGATTATAAATTATATAAATACTTTTTTATCAAGATTATTACACCACATTTTATTACCGACAGGTGTCAACATTGGACAAGAGACGAACAAAACTCCTATGAAACTCGAGGTTAGCCTTTCAAAATCCAAAGAAAATCGAGTAAATTTTCTCCTGGGAACATCAACCACAAAAAAAATCATGCAACATTCAAACAACAAAGTGGTAGTCATTGGACCCCACATCCAGATAAGGCGAAGATAAGACCGATACTTTCTTAATCGTCAGATGGATACGCAACTTGATCCAACGGCGATTCCCAAACACAATGGATAAAGCACCAAGAGTTCATCAAGTGTTTAAAACTTCACTTGCTGTACAATAACACAACGACGATCAAATCACCATCTCCACCATCTCTCTCGCCACACGTTAGAACCTGACAATGGCTGCCTCCACAGCTGCTGCCGCTGCATCATCTTTCATGGGAACACGCCTTTATGATATTTACACTAACTCTGGTCGGATCCAAGCTCGGTTTGGATTTGGCACTAAAAAGTCTGCACCGAAGAAATCGTCCAAACCCAGCTCAGACCGGCCGCTGTGGTATCCAGGAGCCAAGGCGCCGGAATGGTTAGACGGTAGTTTGGTTGGTGACTATGGGTTCGACCCATTCGGGCTAGGGAAACCCGCTGAGTATTTGCAGTTTGAGTTGGATTCTTTGGATCAGAACTTGGCGAAAAACTTGGCTGGTGATGTTATTGGGACACGTACGGAGGTTGCGGATGTGAAGTCAACTCCTTTCCAGCCTTACAGTGAAGTATTCGGGCTGCAAAGGTTCCGTGAGTGCGAACTCATTCATGGAAGATGGGCTATGTTGGCTACTCTTGGAGCTCTTGCTGTTGAGTGGCTCACCGGAGTTACCTGGCAAGACGCCGGAAAGGTACGCTACTATATATTAATTTTCGAGCCATTTGGTTACTAGTTTAGCAGTCAGTCATCAAATATAAGTCGTAGCTCATCAATGGTGTGTTTATCTCAGGTCGAGCTAGTTGAAGGATCATCATACCTCGGGCAACCATTGCCGTTCTCTATAACTACGTTGATCTGGATTGAGGTTTTGGTGATTGGATACATTGAGTTCCAAAGAAACGCAGAGCTAGACCCAGAGAAGAGGCTATACCCAGGAGGCAGTTTCTTTGATCCATTAGGTCTAGCAGCTGATCCGGAGAAGAAGGCGACCCTTCAATTGGCAGAAATAAAGCACGCTCGCCTTGCAATGGTTGCTTTCCTTGGTTTTGCAGTTCAAGCTGCTGTTACTGGAAAGGGACCTCTCAACAACTGGGCTACTCACTTGAGTGATCCTCTCCACACCACCATTATTGATAACTTGACCTCTTAAAACATTACTACCGGTCATCCTTTTTCTTGTGAGAAAGTTGAGAATGTTTTACTAGGTTGTCATAATTATATGTGCTTCCTGTAAAAATTATAACATGGCAATTAAGCTAATTGTTCTGGCTTTTGAAATGGAGATATTGCTTCATTGTACTTCACGATTAAGATGAACAAAAGAAAAAGGGAAATTCCATATCTCTAGCTATCGGGATGCTCATTCAAGAAAAAGGGAAACACTAATTCATGTCTTCTATTACAAAAGTAATTAATTACTATAATTAGATTAAATATGATATGCAATTAAATACTCTCATTCAAAATTAATTTACTGAATATATAAATTGCACTTTTGAATTTTCATAAAAAAATCTTATGCCTTGTTTCTTTCAAAGTGAATTTGTAGCCTTAAATTTTATGTTCCATTTTCTATATAAATTATATAAAATAAAATAAAATTCTAAGTGTCAGTAAATTCATTTTAAAAGTAAAAGAAGCCACCAGAAACTTTTTAGTGAAAATTGATAGATTTATTTATATATTCAGTAAAAATTAATTTGTTAAATTTCCTTTAGAGAAACTAGCAATTATGTTGAACCAATAATTAGTAGGCTATGAACATCATACAAGTTTGTAAACAGCAAGGCTTATTCAAAAGGATATGCTAAATGACAGGAATATTAAAATAATATTAAAAATAAAATTTATATATATTTTATAATATTAAAAGTGGAATCTATATGTATTTTATCTTTGTAATTATATATATAGATCTATTTTTAATATTATTTTAATATTATCATCATAATGTGACTCCTGTCACCTAACTGTACCTTACTCAAAATTAAGTTAACTTCATCAGGAACAAAGATGCCCCACATTAAGTCTTCATTCCAGCCAATATCGTTCTTGTTCTTCAAATCAGCCACTATGATATTTTCAAAGCTTAGAATAGGAGCATAAGGAACATGAAAAGAATTATACCATGGGGTTAGATAAACCATTAACACTGTCTCCTCTACCGATTCTCCATCTCACACCTTTCTGAAACACTTCTTAGGACTATCAAAGACTCCTCAAAAAATAGTTTGGGTTTAACCTGTGCTTTGAAGAGTAGAGATAGAAGAGAATTATGATTGGTGATTAAACGCTAATCTTTTTTTTTTTTTTTTTTTTTTTTTTTGGGACACAGAGTGTTTTCCATGACAAACAGTGAAAATTTTTCTTATTACTATTCATACCTTATAAAAAAGAATTAATCATTGTCTAATCTTCAGACAAAAATGTTATCCTGTTGGACTCAAAAATTTCCTTCTCATCGATCCATTTAAATCATACTAATAACTAACAAAGTTGGGCCTGACAATCAAGTACCCTAAACATCTAACAAAGGCCGGCCCAATCCCTTCGAATAAAAGCACAATTGCGCCTAGCGCGTTCTGCTTTTGTTGTATAGCATTTTTGTATTGTTTTGTCTCATTTGGACTTTATCGCAGCCGCCGTCGATCTGACGTCAAGTGTTTCTGGGTCTTTCCTTACATGGTCCTTCAACGTTCGCGTGCCATCGCTTGCAAGCTGTAGAAGATGCAAAATATATAGTAAAGAAGAAAGTTACAGTAGTCAGTGGAAGAAGAGGCGCAACAACAAGCTCCCATGTAAGACCCGCTCCGCTTTTAATTCTGATCTTTTTGTCTGTTTTTTTTTTTAACTTCCCATTTTATGCAAATGTTAAATTTTTAGATTTCATTATTGTTGTCACTCCTCGCTATCTTTATCTTATAATAAATTAAGTTTATTTTACTGGTCCTGGTTGTGGTTGAGCACAAGCGAAAGGTATCTTTTTCATTCAACTGAAAATTTTCATGCGTACAAGGTATTTGATTATTTTCCTAGAGAAACATGGTCATTGTTTATTCGTTCTATTCTTAAGTGTTACTTTTGCATTTATTTGTTTGTTCATGCGGAAAACAATAAAATTCATTTGAAGATGTATGTTTTGGTTAAGGATTTTCTTCGGTTCATGATTTATTACCTATCTCAGATTGATTAAAAGCTTTGCCGGCATTTTGAGTTTACAAGACCCTCCTGTTATGTTGTCAATGACACTGAGAGTCTATTATTGAGTTTCTTGATAAGGATTGTGAGATTGAGAGTCTATCAATAGAAATTGCATGACATTGATTTTGGTGCAGATGGTTGCAAATTTCCACTTGACCTGCGTCTAGTTGCAGAATGGGATCTCAGAATATTTTGTGGCGTTTGGCAAAGAATTGCTTCATGGTTGGAATCATAGGGCTCACTGTTACAGATCGATATGCCAGTATTGTTCCGGTGCGAGGAAACTCTATGTCCCCCACATTGAATCCCAGGACCAGCACCTTTTGGGGATCATTAACTGGTAATTCATTTTAGCAAAAACTCAACCGGAGTGGTTTCCCTATGATTTTTCATCCATTGATCATTTATTTGGCTGCAGATGACCGTGTTCTAGTAGAGAAATTTTGCCTTCGGAAATGCAAGTTTTCACGTGGTGATGTCGTAGTTTTCCGGTAGGTCTTTTCCTAGGCAGTATTTAAATGGCATTATACTCCAGTAACCACCATATATTGCTCTTATAACACAGATTCTCATCCTGCTCTCTTCACATTTATTAAGTTGTACAGCTCAAACATTTTGGTCATCTTTGTTTGTTCCAAAGATTAACGGGAAAAAAGGACATTTGATATTTCTTGGAAGTCTAAATATGTACTATTTGCCAAAGCTAGTAATAAAATGCTAGTCAAGAAGGAATGGGCTACTCTTTTTAGATTTAAACGCTACTAGTCATTTGTACATTCTCTTGGAAGATGAGCGGGTGTTTTGTGTGTTTCATGTGCTTTTATGATGGTTCAGAAGACAGAAGTAGCTTTTTCAGTATCATTCACGTCAGAAAACTAGTGTGCAACTAGATTTCTAATTGAAAATTCACGTGACTTAGAAAGTTGTACAAGCTGCATGGTAACTCGAACGCGATTTTTCCATTTAACTTCATGATGAGTCAGAGTATGTGGATTTTTTGGCGCCTTAGAGCCAGCCTAATAAGAGTTGTCAAGTGGCTATCGATACTTGGCTTGTGAGGGATAACGCTAGTTTTGAAATCTTGATGCATGCTAAAATTGGCTTGCTGTGGGCGCCAAAGAGTTCAGCTTACTGTAGGCTCCTTTATCCCATATCGTTTTCCAAGTTATCTTGACTCGATTACACCATGTCGGAAGAAGCTGAAATGGGCTCAAAAGGATGATATATGCACTTGTACTACTGATTTTTTCATCTCTGGTGAATTCGGAATGAGATCCACATTCTTACATGCATGATATTAACGGTGCCCGTAAGTGATATTTGGCGTTAACATGTTTTAAATTTTTCGTTCTTAATGATGTTCTCTCTATAAATGAAGTGCCAAGTGTATCAGTCTTACCAATCAATTTGTGATATATAACTGGCATTACTGAGCATAAAAAAAAAACAGGGCAGATTTTCTGTCTGATATCTGATATTGCTATATTGCATCTTTGTGCAGTTCCCCAAATAATCACAAGGAGAAACTCGTAAAGAGAATTATTGGCTTACCAGGTGAATGGATTGGAACTCTGCATACAAATGATGTAGTCAAGATTCCAGAGGGGCATTGTTGGGTTGAGGGAGATAATTGGCATTGCAGCATGGATTCAAAATCTTTTGGCCCGGTGTGTACATATGACCATAATTATAAATAGCTTTTACTTTCTAATTGCACTTAATGTTATCATGTTACATAAAGCCTTTGCTGAGTTATTTATTAGCCATATGAATGATTTTCTCGTAGAATCTACTTATGCTTCATTTTTTTTTTTTTAACATATAAATTATTTCTTGTTTTGTCCTAATAAAAAGAGCTATTCATGACAGATTCCTTTGGGGTTAATTAATGGAAGGGTTACCCACATTGTATGGCCTCCTCAAAGAATAAACAAAGTTCAGACAACAATGCCTCAGGAAAGGCTTTCTTCCTTCTAATCAAAATTATATTAAAAAAAAAAAAAGTGAGTCCTTTTTTACTGGGATATGGGGATACTAACTTCCTTCTAAATCTATATTTTTTGCATTGTTTTATTGGTTTCAGTTGGTTGTGCTCTTAGCTCCTCCACGGTGTAGTTTGCTAGGAAGCCAAAATCATGATTATTTAAAATAATTTTTGAGATGTATTATTATTGTTGTCACCGTTGCTCTTATTGAATTGTTATCAATTTGGCCAACTCAAATGGATCAAATTATTTATAAAAAGGGACAGTTTGGTTAGACTATTGAATGAGTTCGGTTATTTCTTGATAGAAAAAAAAAAAAAAAAAGAGAAGATTTCTAACTCAAATGTTAGTGTTACAAAGAACGATGCTAATGCCTCATCGAGTGGCTTATTGCAACATTGTTTTCTTATGAATTTTTAGGGTTGTTATTTGGCAAGAACAGAGTTTTCCATTGTTAGATTTAAAAAAAATTAAATATCATTGTGCATTTGCAAAATTCTCTATAAATTGCGCATTTAAAATGGGAAGATTGTAAATTCACATAAGATGAGATAGATAAAACGCAGGAACATAGTATGTTGTATGTTGATTACATATATATATATATATATCAGATACGTTGAGTCGATTTTAAAAGTATTAAAAATCAATTTTTTGAAGTTAGCATTGGTTATAACATAGTTCTAAGTTTTTTTGATAAATATTTTTTTTAGAAATATAAATATTTAAAATTATTATTAATTTGGTTATAATATATTAATTTTAGTTTAGAATAATATTATTTATGGAAGTTAATTTGATTATAGGATATTAATTATCAATTGATTTTAGTATTTTTGATTGATTTAAGTAGTTGTGTGGTTGATTGATTAATTATGAAAATAGATAAAATAAATTAATTGAGGATTTAGTTAATTAAAGAGTAAGTATAGAATTTTAATTAATTTTGAGAGTTAATAAATTAAATTAATTGTAGAATTTAATTAGTTATTGTTAATATTCCATAATTATGAAAATTAGTTTACTAAGGATTATGGATTATTATTGAAGGATTTTAAAATGGAGTATATTAAGAGTGATCAAATTATTTGGTCGATTAAATGAGTTGTTGAAAAATAGATTTTTATTGATAAGGTTGAATATATTATATTAGAATATTATGAATGATGGTATTTTGAGAATTTGATTAATTATGAATTAAATTATATCAATATAAAATTTTTGGTGAATTAAATTTAAAGATATAAAATTAGTTTAATTAAGAGATAGCGGTTATTATTAAAGGTTTTTAGGTAATGAAAGTATTTCGGTTCTTAATTTGAATATTTTATGAAATTTCTAATGGTTTATATTTAAGGATATTAATTAGATAGAATTGTTATTAATGGATAATTAGTGAATTTAAGTAAAATGATATTAACAAATACCATATATATATTGGACTATTCTACAAAAAAAATTAAATTAATGATTAAAAGAGTTAAAATTAATGAATTTGAGTTTATTATAATTATTGTGGAGTTAAATTGATTATTGAGGTTTGATTAAATTGAAAAATAAATTATGGAGAATATTTTAGTAAAATTAAATTAAATTAGGATTAGATATAAATCATGGGATTTGATTAATTCAAAATAATTGAGGTTATTAAATGAATTCAAGGAGTTTAATGGTAATTATTATAAGAAAAAATATAAAATGAATTTTGATGGAATTGATGAAATATATGTTGTGAATTAAATTGTGGAATTGTTGGTGAATTTTGATTTAAATAAATTGAATAATAAATAGAATGAATTGAGTTATTAAGGAAATTATTAGTGGTGTCGATTTACAATTAGGAGTACAAATATATTTTTTGAGAATATTAAAATTAAGAAATTAAGTTATTAAATATAAAAATATATTTTTATGGTGAAATAAATTAAAATGATATTTGAAAACTAAATACAAATTAAGCAAATGTATTATATTGGTGGTGAGTTAAATTATATGGCAAGTTGATAGGAATATAAATTTAAGAATAATATAGATTGTTATTAAATTAAAGGTTTATTATAAGTTATACAGTTTATTATAAATTATTATGGTTGTTTAGAATATGAGACTATTATTTTAGGAAGCTGAGTTATATTAAAAATAAATTAACAGTTATATTTTGGTAAAAATGTTGCTTTAATTATATTAGGAGTTGGAATTTAAATAGAAAGATAAAAATAAGTAGATAATCTATTAAATTAGTTTTTTAAATCTTTAATTAAGGAAAATCATTGGTCTGATAGTATTTTTTCTCATTACATGCATTTTCTAGATCAATCGAGTTTCTCAACTGCTGCTTCAAGTCAGAATCCAAAATAGAGTTGAAATATTATGCTATTACTGTGAGTAAGAATAAATTATGCATACCATCATTTGCACATATGCATATCATACTCCTTATATTATTTAAATTAATAGTTATTCATTCCTTATTTTCATTATTATTATGTTGCAGGATATCGTTCATCTTATAAATATAATATTTCAGTTTTATAATAATAATATATAGTTTTTGCCTTAGATTATATTCATATATTGCATATATTGTATTGATTAAATTGTTGAATATTTGTGATGTGATAATGATATTGTCACAACCTAAAATCGTGGGCCGAACTGGCACTAGGACCTAGGTAAGCTTAAGGCCCCGAGGCCTGTAGTAAGTCTAAACTATTAAAATCCATTTCTATTATCATTTGACTAAGGAAATATTAAACTCATATTATGACATTATTCATAAATTAATCAAAGTTAACATTTTTTATCCAGCCTTAATATTAAATATTGTTCATAGCTCGGGCCCATATCCATTTAATAAATATTACATTCTCATGTAAACATTTATTTGTCATAATATGATTAAACTATTCCTATCATATAGTCTCCAAATATTAAAAAAAACACAATTTTTTTTTATAATCAAATGATAATTTCTTTTATATAACTAAATATTAACTAAACATCCTAATTGTAAAAGAAAATGTGTGGAAAACCACAATTATTAACAAATAATTCATACTAATATATTCGAATCTCTGCGGAGAAGGAAGTAGAGTTTTATAAACCAATGATATATTTATTTCCTGAAAAATATTTATGGAAGGGGGTGAGTTTCACTAAAACTCAGCAAATAATAATAAATAATATAAACCCACACATTCAGGCAGTATGCTTTCACAATATATAAAATAGACATTCTTTTACAAGTACATGACACAACATCAGTATCTTTAAACAAATCACATTCAAATATTCACAACATGTGAAAATTGATCAGTGAAGTTACAAATCCATCTATTGGCTCCCGGCCGATTTCTATTATAATAATATTCATATATCGGAGAGCCAATCCCCCATAACTGGCCTACTGGCCCATAGTGATACACGTCGTCCTAATTTCCACACAGATATAAAAGCACATTATTTCACATCGCAATTATTCACAAAATATATTCAATACAATAAATGCAACATATAAATGTAATCAAAGGCAAAAATTGTATAAATTTATGAAACTGAAATATTATATATCAAAAACTGAGATTATAGAACTTGAACATTATATTTGGAAGATGAAGAATATTAATATAACAATAGAAATAGGAAATATTTCACAATTATTTTAAATAATATAAAGAGTATATGGTATGCATATGAAATGCATGTATGCAGGATGGTGTGCATTATTTATTATTACTCACAGTGACCGCAGAATAAATTTAAGTCTGTCATGAGTTCTGATTTGAAAAAACAGTAGAGGAACTTGGCTGATCTAAAAGACACATGTAGTAGAAAAAATACAATCAGATAAATGATTCCTTTAATTAAAAAATTAATTAATTAATTTAATAAACCTATTTGTTTATTTTATTTTTATGACTAAATTTCTAATATTATTTTCATAAAAATATAACTGTCCACCTATTTTAATATAATCCAACTTTCTAAGATAATCATCTTATATACTAAACAATTATTCAAATAATAATTATAATAAATTCTATAACTATAATAAACCTTTAATTCAAAAATCCTCAATTATATATTTCTATTAATTCACTATATAACCTTACTATTTTATAGCAATTAATCTATTCACTTATTTTGTATCTAGTCTAGATATCAATTCTTTTATTTCACCATAAAATATATTTATACTCCAAATTATAATTTAATATTAACAATAATAATAGTTTCTCAATAATATTATTTATTTAACTCACCACATGTACATTAATCAATTCTATCAAATGTTCGTCCTTATATTAACTATCATCAAAATATTCACTATAATCTATTTTTCATTTATTCAACTTCAATAATCAGTCTAACTCAAAAATTATCACATTTAAATAAATTTTATTTATTTTAACCTTTTAACCAATAATTTCTTTTTTGTAAAATATATCCACATATAAATATTTAAATCAACTAATTATTTGTTGATAATAATTTTAACTAATTAAATTTCACCATTTAATTTATTTTACTGGTTCTCAAAATTACTTAAAATCCTATAATTACTTTTTGATTAACTAAATCCCCGATTAATTCATTTTATCCATTTTCACAATTAATCAACTAAAAATATCAAAATCAATAATTAATATCCTATAATCAAATTAATTCCCATGAATAATATAATTCTAGATTAAAATCAATAAATCAACATATAACCTAACAATCAATAATTTATAAAAAATAACAATATACCTTCTCAATATAACAAAATCAACCAACTAATAATTTAACCTCCTATAATAAATCAACTATCACAAATGCTTAATTTAACTAATTAATTACTAAAATCATCCCTAAAAATAATTAAATTTATCAACCACAAAACAATCAAAATACCAAAATTAATAATTAATATCCTATAATCAAATTAATTTCCTTAATTAATATAATTCTAAACTAAAATTAATAAATCTCAACCTATAATCAAAATCCCCAAAGTTCTGTGAATCATTAATTACAAAAATAAAAAATTCAACCAAATAATTAATCAACTATCTCAATTACTCGATCTAACCATTTAATTACCACAATTATTCGTAAAATATTAAAATTCATTCAAATAATATAAAATCAATAAGGTAATCTACCAACCGCACAAATACTAAAATTAATCGACCAAAATAATTAACTACTCAGATAATAAAATCATTCAACCTAAAATTCTGAAATTAACCATTAAATAATTAATAAAAAAAACTTAACCAAATAAATTTTGAAAATTATAAAATTAATATCCAATAATATAAAAATCCCGATGATCCTTGAATCGGAGGAGGAGGAGACGGTGGCCGGTAGCAAGTTAGGCTTGCTGCGGTTGCCGAAAACTGCTGCAACGGAGGAGACGGTGGCTGGCAAGAGATGAGCGGCTGGAGGTGTAGCTGGGTCTGCTGGTTCGCGCATCAGAGGGAGAAGGGAGGAGCAATGGCGGCGCGAGGAGGAGATGGTGGCCGGTCTGACGTGGTGCTACGATGGTGGAGCTGCTGTGGCGGTCCGGCAATCGCAGAGAGGGAGACAGAGGCAGATAGAGGGAGAGAATGCCAGGGAGACCGAAGGAGAGAGAGAGGGCTGGAGTCAACTGCTGTGGTGCTGGCGGAGCAAGGGTGGCCGGCTCAGTGAAGGCCATTGTCGTGGTGGCCGGTGACACGCAGAGAATCAGAGATAGAGGAAGAGAGAGTGAGTTGAGAGGGAGAGAAGGTTGTGTTCGATGGAGAAGGAGAGAAGGAGAGGAAAATAAAAAGAAAAGAAATGAAAGAAAGAAAGAAAAGAAAGAAAAAGAAAAAGAATAAAATAAAATAAAGTTAAAATTATTAATAACAAACCGTCCGTTGATAATTTGTCGGGGAGAAAAAAATAGTAATGCACAGTGATTATAAAAAATATCTGATTCGGGCCCAATTTAAATTAATTTGGTCCAATAAAAAAAAATTTATCTGATTTTTATTCGATTAATTTTAGAACGAACCAAAATGATTTTCAGTCCCGATAATATTACGTGACATAATATTATTGGATAATAATTTAACGATTAAATTTAAATAAAAATTATTTTGAAATAAAAATTTCGAGGTATTACAGATATGCTTTGTATCTGAGTGAAAATTGAGACGACGACGTGTGTCACTATTGTCAGTGAGTTAAGTATAGAGGATCAGCTATCCGATATATATATATATATATATATATATATATATATATATATATATATATATATATATATATATATATATATAAATGAAAATTGATCGAGGGCTAATAGATGGATTTGTGATGTCATTGATCAATTTCGACATGTTGTGAATATCCAAATGTGATTATTTGAAAGTGCTAATGTTATGACACGAGTTTGTGAAAATGTGCTCATTTCATATATATTGTGAAAGCAACCTGCTTGAATGTGTAAATTTGCATTATTTATTATTATTCACTGAATTTAGTGAAACTCAACCCCTTTCATATATTTTTTCAGAAAATAAAAGTGTTGTTGGTTCTTAAGATTCTACTTATTTTTCCGCAAAGATTCTGTGATTATTTTCAGTATTAAATATGTTAATATAAACTTTATGTTAAATTTGAAATATTTCGCATATTTTTATTCGATTCTATAGTTAGAATGATAAATTGATATTTGGTTATGTAAAAAAAAATTGTATGCTGATAAATAATCTGCAAAATTTATGATAATTTGGAGAATTTTATGATAAGAATAATTTGACTATATTATGACCAATGAATTTTACATAAAATGTATTTTTATTAAATGAGTACAGATACGAGCTATAATTTATATATGCTAACGAAGCTGGGTCAAGATTAATATTTGAATAATGTCATAATAAAGGCTTACTGGAGTAAGATAATAACAGTGATAAATTTGTTATAGTTGAAGCTTACTACGGATATCGAGAGTCTTAAGCTTACTTAGGTCCTAATGTCGGTCTAACCCACAATTTTAAATCGTGACATAAATATATTTAAATCTTTAGAAATTGTGCACACTTAAATCATTGCAAAAATAAACAAAACAAAATTAAGCTACAGTAAAACATAAAATGAAAAAGAAAATGAAGATACAAAACCAAGTAAAAAACTCAAACAAAACAATAAAACTTGACAATGTTCTTCGTTCAAAAGATAAAAATTTGAAAGTTTTTATAATTCTAAATGAAAAACTTCAAAAGTTTTTAAGTTTTAAATTCAATAATTCAAAATTTTAAAAAATTTTAATCATTGAAAGTTTTATATTTTAAATATAGATATATATATCAATATAAAAATAGAAATGCTAAAAAATTATTAAAAATAAGCAAGTCCATATATATATATATATATATATATAGATGTGTAGGTACAATTTTAGGTAAGACTTTTTTGGTTTTAGAATTTTTTTTATCTATAAATAATTTTTTATTTTATTAAATTTTAAAATTAGGAAAAACTTATCAAATTCAAGAAAATTAAATTCGAGCCAATAGGCTTCCCCTGTACACCCAAGCTTAAACTTAAGTTTAATAAGTAAAAAAAAATCTAATTACCAAAAACTCTATACATATAGTACAAATTAGACATAATAAATCTCCGTTTGAGATAAGAGATGATAAATTATAAAAAAAACATATAAATATCACAACTCTCGTTATATTCAAGCCAAAAAAAGGATTTCAACCTCAACTCTTATTATATTACAACTCTTAGTTATATCCAAGTTTTTGGTTTTAGAATTATATATATATATATATATATATATATATATAATTTAGTTTTAAATATTATATTTGTTGAAAAAACATGTTAAATAAAAATAAAATAATAAATTTTAAATATTATTTATTTCTAAAAAAAATAAGATAACAATCTTTTTAAATTCAAATAAGATAATAATTTAGAATAAATAAAAAGGAAAATAGAAAAAGAATTATGGGATAGACAAGCAACGCTAAGTAAAACTAGTGGGGGGAAATGATAATAAAAAGAAAGCCGAGGTACATCAAGGCAAAAGTTCTCGTAGAAGAACGTGACAAGTGTTGCTAAATGCTTATGCTTACAGGTTGAGGTTGGGCCCAACAGGAACGCGAAAGTGCCCTCTCGAATTCAGAATTGCATTTTCGCTCAGGTTTCTGTTTTCTAGTGTTACTGTTACTATATATGGAGAGAGAGGGACATACTGTTGTCTCCATGAAACGTTTTCACAGCTTTTCTGCGCTCTCTCTGACTACTGGTAAATATGAATCATAACCAATCACTCCCCTGTTCTCTCTCTTTCTCTCATAGTATTACTTTTTCTGCGCAACATAGACATGTGCAATTTTTGGGATTCTAATTCGATCTTTGGTTTATACAATTTAGGATCAATTATGTTAATGTAATCTTTATTTAAAAAAAAAAAAAATTCTTACAATGTTGTATTTTGTTTGTTCATTTATGGCTTTTGGGCTTTTTTCCTTTGAAGGGAAAGAAAGAAAATTTGATACTTTGGTTGATAGATAGATTGATCGGAGAGGGGAAGAAATGGGAAGGCTGTTTTTGATCAGTCTTGAAGGAAACTTATATAGTTGCAAGCACTGCCATACCCATCTTGCTGTTGCTGATGATATCATCTCTAAGGTTTTGTTCTTTTTCCTTATTCTCTTTACCATTTGCACATTCATCCCTCTCTTCGTTTATATTTTCATCGAATTTGTGAGTTAAGATTCTCCCTGCCAAGTTTTGCTTGCAATGTGATTTAGGATTAGACATAAAGAAGATGACTAGTGAATGCTCATTTGTTCTTTTTAATACATTTTATGAGTTGAGGTTATATTTTATTGGGATTTTCCTTTTGATTGATGTTTCTATACACAGCTTTTTTTTTTTTTTTTTTTTGTTGTTGTTCATTGTATATTATAAGGGCATAGTCAGGTTGTTTGTTATAAATTTTGCTCTCAGTGATCGTGCGGATTATTAGAGACTCGATATATAATGTAATTGGTGAATGAAATTTTGCCGTTCTTATTTTATCACCTATAATCGAAGTCATTTTTACGTTTTCAGTGTCTTGAGTCCATATCTTGAATCATACTACATGCATATTCATCAGGATTAATTGGCGACACGAATTCATTCTAACCTTTGTTTTATCTCTGTTCCAGTCTTTCCACTGCAGGCATGGAAAGGCTTATCTCTTTGATAAGGTGTAAGTGTACCATGATTTTGGTGTTCATTACTAGTTAGACTTGCGTATTCATTCCATAGAGTTTCTCCTTCAGTTTCTTTTTTTATTAATTTGTTTTGTATGTTGATCACCATTTCTAGCTGTTTGATTTGGCTTGGTATTGACCAGACTTCTAGATGCATTAATGGTAGATAAAATCTTGTGCAAAGTTGTGTCCAGAACTTTCTGTTGAGTTGCTGTGTTGTTGCTTACAAGGAATTAGATGTTATTAATCCTAATAATTAGTCATTGTAGCTTCTCCATATAGCCTTTTCTTAAGTTAAGAATATGTAGTTGCTGCAAAGCATATATTGAAGGAGCCAATTGGAAGATTATATTCTCACCAGTGAATAGTGAGAACATAATTTATCTTACCTTCTTCGGATCTCGGCAATGGCATGTATTTATATGTTGCCTGCTGTCATTAATGTTTCCTTTTCATTTGCATTTTGTGTGTTTTGCGGTCCGTCTGACATTGTTCTGTCTCAATGACAAGTGTGAATATCACAGAAGGAGAGCAAGATGAGCGAATGATGATGACTGGAATGCACACTGTTGTTGACATATATTGTGTTGGTTGTGGTTCAATTTTGGGGTGGAAATATGTGAGCATTTGGCTTTTTAAAAAACTTATGGATTTTGATTGTGGGTTTTTAATTAAGTGATTGTTGCATTAGTTACTTCTAACTTCTTGGACACTTTTTTTTTTGGGTGAGTTCAGGAGTATGCACATGAGAAGAACCAGAAGTACAAGGAAGGAAAATTCATCCTTGAAAGGTGAGAATCCTCTTTATGCTGTTGCATCAAATTATTCAACTTTTTGAGACTATTTTTATTTTTTACAAGGTTTAAGATTTTGAGTCCTGATGGAAGCAACTACACGGGCACTCAAGAAGCTCAGGGTGTTGGCAGTGATGTCGATGATGCTTGATTGGCTACACGGTTAGGAATGATTTCTGAAACTGTAGATTTTCTGCTTCCTGTGCTTATTTCCAAGGCTGCTAAAGGGGTTCCAGATTTTGCAATTTTATCGTTTGCGCATCCAACTAAAAGTAGTTTCCCTTGTTGCATTGGATAATGATTAATGAATGAAGTTACGTCTATTTTGTCCCCAAATGCTGTTTTAACTATTCTATCAGATAGTTACTAGTCATGTTATTCCATAAAGGTCGCTGCAAATTTAACTGGTCATTTAGTTTCACGTCAGGAATTATGAATTGGTCATCTGATCCTGGTTTGCACATTTATGCACAGCCGTTTCTGGTTTACAATTTGAGAACTTGATGCTTATTATATCTCCTAGGCAATGATAGATAACTTTTAAATTAGCTTTTAGCATTTTGACTAACTTAAAACTCTATCTCTGTTAATTGCAGTATTCATGAACATAGTTTTTTATATTTGCCTTTTAAGAGGATTGAAGGAGTTTTTTATGATGTTAGCTTTTAATTAAATATTTTTTGACAACCATATCCATTGTTTTGTTCATTCAAATTTAACAAGTTAAATAATTAATGTTTTTTTTTGTCATTTTAAGTTAAATAATTAATTAAATAATTCTATATATATCGATAGTCAACTCTTGTAATTTAAATCGCTATATAAACAGCTAAATAACAACTTTAGACATTGTTTATGAACAACTTTAAGATATTATAACATAATATTTAAAGTAGCGGAAGTATTTAATGAAATGTTATCCTAATCTTTAATGTTCGACAACAATCAATTGAACTTATTTAAATTATTTTATATTTAATAATTAATTAAATGGTTTTTTTAAAGGAATATTTGTTTTAAATCACTGTATAAATAATGACAACTAATGGTTAATAGTCACAGCTGTTATAAGAGAGCAGTACAATCTCTAAATAGGGTTTTGGTTATATGGTGGACCCACCCTTCTCTCTCTCTCTCTCTCTAAACACATATTCCTTATTCACTCACTCTAAAAGAGAGAGATTTTTAGGGGTCATGTGAGTATATTGTTTATATCAGGCGGATGGTCAGGTCAGTTCGGGTCGGGTGTTAATGACACTAACCACCGTCGAATATTGTTGAGGGATACAAACTCGTTAATTTTCCATTGGAGACCCTAAATGGTGTGCACGCACGTCGTTTAGATCATAGAAGCTGGACCCAAAAGACATATGAATGTTCTCCAACTGGACTTTTGCACAGGTAGAACTAATTCAAGGAAAATAGAAGCTTATTTTTTATGGGATTACATTTGTTAGAAAGAGAGACAAGTTTAAAATCATAGTTTGGGTTTGGGTTTTTGTCTAATGGGTTTCTGGTTTTTTTGTACTTGAATTAGATGATATAAATTTTACAACTTCCACCTTCATCTATACATTTACTGCACCAGAAGAGAGAGAGAGAGCATTAAAATGCGATCTGGAGTGGTGGATTGCGGAAGATGAGAGAGAGAGACAAGGTTGCAATAGCAATGAAGGTTAGTTGAGAGGTTATTTTGATATTTTCGCATACTATTAACATTGATTTTGAATGAAAATGGATGGAAGAACTCGCAAATATGATGTAGTTTTAGAACGCTAAAATTATTTGTTAATATGTACATTTTGGTTAAATGTCAATCAGTTACTAATCCAGACTGAACACGTAAAAAGAGTTTTCAAATTTGAATCTTACTAAAAACACTCGTAACAAGAAGCAAATTTGAATACTATTAACATTGATTTTGAATGAAAATGGATGGAAGAACTCGCAAATATGATGTAGTTTTAGAACGCTAAAATTATTTGTTAATATGTACATTTTGGTTAAATGTCAATCAGTTACTAATTCAGACTGAACACGTAAAAAGAGTTTTCAAATTTAAATCTTACTAAAAACACTCGTAACAAGAAGCAAAGAAATTTAACTTTCACTAAACTTTTATAAAAAAATAAAAAACTAAAATATTTTATTAGTTGAATATTGGACATAATTTCATTAATTATTTATTAAGATACAATTTTTTTAAGATAATATATTAGGATAAAAAATTTTAGATCAATATAAATATTACAGGGAGGAGATGACTCATCTCCTCAAAACCGAATATATAATAAAATAATAATTATTTGATAATTTAATAAGAAATTATAATTAAAATTAGGAGGTGAACTCAAAGAAAATGGATAGATTTTCAAAAGTGACTATGATCTAATTATTCATAAATTAGTTACTTATGACGAATACAGAGGATTCGAACTACTAAATTCAATAGAAGAACATGCAGCATTATCAAATTTTAAAAGACAAAAATCATCGTAAGGTTGAAAAATTCTTCATAAGTTGCACACATATCTATATAAACCAAATAAATGTAAATAACAAAATAGAACTATATAAAAAACTCTATACAAGATGGAAATAAAATATAAATAATATCAGAATAAATAATTTTATAATTTATTTAATAGAAACATAAAATTTGCAACAAAATTAAAAATATAAGTGAAAACAGTCATAAGAGAACAAAATTAGCCATCTTATCTACATATTTGATTTTATGTTTTAACGGAAAGAAGGATGGAAAATTTTAAGGGTGAAAGGGAGAGTGAGAGAGAAGGAGGCCGCGGTTACTTCTAACAAGTATAAACCCAGATTTCAAAAAATATAGATACAAATCGAATAAATCCTTATGTATAACTGGACCAAAGAGCTTTTGAAATTTGAAAATAAAATAAATGAGAAGTATTTATGCTTGCACTAAATTGAAATTTAATAAGGGGCAGGTGACAGAAATTTAAGAAGGGAAGAAGAAAATTTTTGAAAAAAATACTACTCTTCAAGATGAGTATTGATTGGGAAGAAAGAGAATCATACAACTAACTGAGCACTGAGATCGAAACGAAAGGCGGAAAGTGGGTCCCGCAAAAGCGGAATCAGACACCGATTTAAAACCGCACGATTCACGAGGGGCGCCCCACTTCAAGGGGATTCAAACTCTGGTCTTGATTTTCTAAGTCACAAATAATGACCGTCAGATTAAAGGCTGACAAATCTCGAGAAATCCAACAGCCGACGTTTAAGTGTCAATTTTGAATGCACTCACAGGTTATTACTATTGCGTTTGTAACCTATATTAGTCAAGCCTCCGATTCCCTGCATGTGCCCCAGGATCAGCGTGTTTTCCCCCGCGAATACCATTCCAATCAAAATGCACCTCTTTTGTGATTTAACTAACAATGTTGCCCTCCTCCGTGCTTGGCTCCCTATAACTAGTTATTTTAATTAAAAATGTTGCATATATATTTTTCACTTTCATATGATATATACTAATTAATATATTATTAACTTTTTTTATCAATCAAGATTAATTAATTATACAAAATTGATTAACATGTATTAAAATGGTTAAATTTACTAAATACTTACATTTTAAATTTTCAAAATAATTATCAATAAATAATGACATTGGAAAATAAATAGACGAAAAAGAAAAATGTACCTAGCATTTGATATTAAAGATTTTTTAATACTAATCAACTGTCTTAGTGTTGTATACAATTAAGAGTAATTAAGTGTGTTTTATTATTTGAATCATTATTTACGAGCTATTTATATTTATTTTTTAATACACGATTAAAAAAATCTTCTTTGCAAATTACAATAATCTTCTGCCCTTTATAATTAAGATTTTTTTACATAAAATATTTTTAATTATAGCAACAATATGCAATTTCAATCTTTTGTATTGTACTACCAAAATAAAATAAAGAAAATGTCCTCTAAGAAATATTTTTATTTTTCAATATATATCATGTATTATATTAAATATTCAATGGCGATGTATCTCTAAGAAAATTTAATTTTTTAATTTTTTTAAATTAAAATTTTTAAATTATATTTTTTTGAAAAGTTTTTCTCACTTGTTTAAAAGATTTATACCATTTTGTAGATAAATTAATTCACATAAATATTTAAAAGAAAAAATCTTATATATATAAAATAAAAAATTGAAACATATAAAGTAGCAAACAATTATGGTTATCATTAAAAAGAAGTGATGATTGACTAATTTAATAATTGGTTATTGCAAAATTGAGGAATATTCATATGTAATGAAATTTAGTTCATATATATAGAAATTAAATTATATTAAGTAGAACATTGATATTTTTTATATAAACATTTTGTTGCAAAATTAAATAAACAATTAAATTTAACTGAGCTTTTATTTATATATGACAATTAAATCCTTATTAATATTTTTTATGTCATTAATTTGTTGCGAAATCAAGAAATAATAAAATATAATTGAAAAATCCGACGGAAAAATCGTTCAGTAATGGCACATTCGTGATTATCTCTTGTTTCCTAGACATTTACACAATGGTTTGAAAAATCCTCCAATGTCTGCCTTATTTATTAGTATTATTTTAAAAAAACCAAAAAATTCCGAAAACTAACGGGAGAGAAAGCGCCTTTCGTCAAAGGTATCAACAGCGAAGACAAAAACGCCATACCTCAACTTCACCTGCTTTTCCCCCTCCATTCTCTCTCTGACTTCAACATCACAATTTAAACATTTTACTTTCTCATTTCGTCTTCTTCTCCAATTAATCCATCTCCATTTCTCTGACAACAAAACTGCGTCGAGTAAGGCAATTTCTTTCCTAGCACAGACTATATTTTTCAGATATTCAAACGAATCATGCTTATCTCTATTTACAGTGTTTTTCATTGTTTAATGTTGGCGTTTCAGATCTATTTATGGCTCTGTATTTGCAAAGGAAAAGAAGTATCTGATGATCCTTGATTAGCTTTACAACAGAGAAGAGCTTGGAATATACATATATTATAAGCAAGTAAGCTTCAAGATGGTGACGAAAGAGAAAGATGAAGAGTTGGCGCTTTTCCTCGAGATGCGGAGACGAGAGAAGGATAAAACTAACCTTTTTCTTCTTTACAACGATAGCAACAATAACAACAACAGCAACAGCAATGGAGTTGATGCCTCTTCAGGTAAGAAACCGGCGTCGGTTTTTAAATTTGAATTTGCTATTAAAATAAAGATCAGATATATTAAACTGATATTGTATTTTACAGGAACCAATAATCGTCTTGGATCGCCGATATCTAAGATAGTTTCCTCTGTGCCGGCCAGAAAGACAGCTGCTGAGAAATTTTTGGATTCTGAAAATGACAAATCTGATTATGATTGGTAAAGTTACTGACTATCTTTTTGAATTGGTGTTATGAATTTGTGTATTTTCTAGTTAAATATGTTTAATGATGGTTGCTTAGTTAAATATTTGAAGAGGATCTAAAATTTTTGGAGAACAATTCAAGTAATATAAAATTACTCAGTAATTTATATAAGCTATTCCTTGTGTTGATTGCCATCAGGCTTTAGTGAATAGAAAATTATGTCTGTTGGATCATTATATATATGTACACACACACACACACACACACACGCAGACAGACAGACACATTTTTCTTAAAGAAAAGAAGGAACGACATAAATTGGAAGTTAATTGCAAATTTCATGTCCGTTGTTAGCGAAGTATTTTCCTAGAACAAGTATTTGCGAATTTCTTGGTAGAGCTTTGATTGGACAATGATGCCAATGGTTTCTGAGTTTAGTTATGCTGTCACAGATTATGAGCATTGATACAAAGATGATACATTTGATATGGTTTATAGATTTGCTGTGTGCCAGATTGGTATTAATTATAGTAATTTGGTATGGTAGAAGGTGTATTTGGCTGAGTATTAATAAGAGATCTCCTGCATTCAGGCTTCTTACACCGCCTGGGACTCCACTTTTTCCTTCGTTGGAGATGGAATCGCAGAAAACTATAATGAGTCAGATTGGGATGTCTAATGCTCGTCCCACTGCTCTGAAGTCAAGGGTAAGGACTTTCAGATGCTCTCAAGGCTCAGACATTTGTTTCTATCCTCTGCGTTGATTTTCTTTTCCGCCTATTTCAAGTACCTGTTTTAGCTCACGCCCCACAACATCCTCTTCTCTACTACTATTTAGGACAATCTAGCATGTCTATGATGTTACATGGAAATTCATATGGTATTGGTGCTGCAGCTGACAAATATACAAGAAGAACCTGCTTCAAGGACTAATGTAGCTTCAAAGCGGACAACTATGCAATCAGGAATAAACTCTTCAAATGTCGCTAACAGAAGGCCCTCATCATCTGGGGGACCGACGACTGCTGTTAGACCTGCAACACCAACGGGGCGGGCCACTTTAACAACTAGTGCTAAGCCTTCAAGACCTTCCACTCCTACTTCTAGGGCTACCTTGCCTTCGACTAAGCCCGCTGGTCCTACAGTGAGATCTTCAACTCCTACTAAAACATCTGCACGCTCTTCAACTCCAGTTTCCAGACCTTCATTACCACCTTCAAAGTCAAAGTCAAGATCAGCAACTCCGACTCGTCAAATGTCAGCCCCTTCAGGTGCAGCTAATGCAGCTGCTCCTCCTGGTGGTAGGTCTTCGTCGGTGACAAAGTCTGTTCCGGCAACATTGAAAAATCCAGTACAATCACGTGGCTGTTCTCCTACTGTAAAGTCTCGGCCTTGGAAACCTAAGGAGATGCCTGGATTCTCTCTGGATGCTCCACCAAATTTAAGAACATTGTTGCCAGAAAGGCCAGCTTCCGCCTCAAGGGGTAGGCCTGGTGGTGCAATTGCTCAGGCATCTTCTATTGAGGCTGGTTCTAAAGGTAGACCAAGACAACAATCATGCTCTCCTGCTAGAGGAAGGGCTTCAAATGGTAGTCGAATCTCCATTCCCACCAAGAGCAGAGCACAAACTAGTAGTGGTGATGATGTGAACCCAGTACTCATGGGAACAAAAATGGTCGAAAGAGTAGTAAATATGAGGAAGCTGGCACCACCAAAGCAAGATGACCACTCTACCCATAATAATTCCACTGGGAAGTCATCTTCCCTTGATGGCACAGGCTTTGGTAGAACACTCTCAAAGAAATCTCTGGATATGGCTTTGAGGCATATGGTATGCATCTTTTCCTTATTGTACTGAATATCATGTTAACAAATCCCAAGTAGGAATCATTAGTAAGTTTTCAGAAAAGATCCAATGTAGTCTTGTCTTTGGATTCCGATCCTCTGTTTTCCTTGAGGACGTCTCTGCTCTGTCCCTCGTGTTATTGTAGAAAGATTATATTTATGTTAAATGTGGTTAAAGAGTCTTACTTGGGCGCTATTCTAACTTTTGCTCGCGTATGGTAGATAATTCAGTTGTCTTGTTCATTTACTTGGGCGCTATTCATTTATAGATAATTCAGTTGTATGTTAAATGTGGTTTCTCTCTTGAGCAGGATATAAGGCGAAGCATTTCAGGTAATCTACGCCCACTTACCAGCATTCCTGCTTCCTCTGTGTATAGTGTGAGGTCAGGAGGGTCTGCAAAAAGCAAGAAAAGTAGTGGTTTAGACTCTCCTCATGCCACAAGCAGCAATGCTAGCTCTGAGCCAAGTGTCAACAATAGCTCCTTTTTTGTTGATGGTATAGAAACGGAAGACAGAGAATTTGGAAGTGAGATGTGAAATTTGTCGCCTCCGAGCCAGCAGGGTAAGTGATCATATTAATGGGACAATAAAAGCCAAATTGAAATTGATTCTGCATTTGCCTAAAATTGTCCCCACCTACTATATTTATGCTTGGAACCTCATTTAGCTCAATATTTAAGAGGCACTTTCACCTGAAGGTGATATTAGGCAGGGAATTCACTATTCCTTGAAAACAGTTTGAAGAAATTCAGGTGCCTGCATGTCTTAAAAATCCTTTAATATATTATTGGAACCAATCTGTTGGAAATATTTCATGAGCCAATTCTCTGGATCATCTCTTGAACTGTTCCGGTGTATTAGGTAGTTTTTGTACCTCTTAAAACTTCTCTGAAGAGCTCCTTCAGCTTATATACATGTTTGAAAATTTATTGCTGAAATAGAGTTTTGTTTATGAATTTTTATATTTGACTTTGTCAGGGCTCATTAGCACAGGTGCCATAGAAAGGTACAGGAGGTTTGACTCGATTCTTTGATCAGTTCAAATCCAATTAAATTTAAATAAGGGTAATTGAAAAAATAATGAAGGTTTCCCTTACTATACACTTAGTGCCTGCATTTTGTTTTAAAATTAATAATTTTAGATCTTGTAATATCGTCGATAAAAAAATTGAGATTTTGATTTGATAAGATTTTAAGGAAATAAAGTTCCAAAAAAAAAAAAAAACAAGAAACCCAAAAAAATGTTCAAAAACTACAGATTTTAAGGAACTAATATTTTGAAAATTAATAATTCAAAAACTATATTGCAGGTAATTTAAAACTTTGAGGACATATTAAAATTTTCTGTAATTTATAATAAAGTATTAAAATATACATTACGGTAATTTTAGAGTAGTATATTTTTAGTTTAGCCATTTCTAAGCATAGATTTCTTTTGAAAAAATATGAAAATATCATTTTTATTTTAAAAAAATGAATTAGTAATATTTTTCAAACCATAAAAATCGTACTGAAATTTTTATGATATAATATTTTAATATTTTTTATTTTTATTATTAATTTAAGGGGAAAAAAAAGATAAAAAGATGTAAATAGTGTTAAAAAAAAAAGGAAAGTATAGAAAAAAAATTCATATATTTTAAAAAAATGAGAACGGACTAATTATATTTTATAAATTATAAAGATTGTATTGTAATTTTATTTTTCTTTTCCTTATTTACTTTATGGGCCTTAGTTGGGCTCCATTGAATAACCTATTCTCGGTCCTCGATAATTTTGCTGGCTGGAGTGGATTGCGCATGTCGCCAAGTATGGGAACGTGTATACATGTGTAAGTGGAAACGGGGAATAATGTCATTATCTACTACCATATTATTATTCATTTAATGAAAAATAAATAAATTACGATAAAATACAAAAAATTTATAATTAAAGATAAATATGAAAATTCTAAAATCAAACACTAAATTCAACAAATAATTTTTTTAAAAGATAACTTTAAGGCTTATATTATTTAAAAGTTTAATCACATATAGTTTATTTAAAAGGTCAATATTTATAAAATACTGTCAGGCTAACAATAAACACGCCAAACCTAATGATTAGTGTAAAAATGATATGAATATACAATGAACTTGAAAGAAATTCAAGTAAAAGAGAAGAAGGAAATTGATTTTGTCAAATGCTTCCTCGTATCTGTTACTTGATCACAACAATTAACGCGCTTGAGTTTAATTTATCTCCAGTCTAATTGCGATTGGTTGACGCAAAAGTCACACAAGAAATGCTGATAGTAAGACAGAAATCTACTTTTGTACCAAAACTCTTAAATTTGTTAATTGAGATAGAAATCTCAGTGCAACAATCCAAAATTTGGGCAAGATATAATCATAGGTCCACTTGTTAAATTGAATTGAAAACAAGTTTCAGGTCATCATCAATCGGATGACTTATAAAACTGGGTAACGATTAAAGACTAGAGTCATTATTAACCTATGGGTGGTTGTGGCTCAGTTACTACCACAAGCTACATATATAAAAAGAATTTTTAGGTTACATAACTATTAAATATATCTACAGAAATGATGAAAAGACTTAATTGTGATTAGGTTTTGAACTGGATTTAGTTGATGTCATCTATGATCATAGGATACAGATATCGATAATTTAAAAAAAAAAAAAATTAGAGTTATGACATTGTCATAGCCATTACCGTCTCTTTGCAAAATTTAATATATTAAGTTATGCAAAATTTATGCTTATAAGTTTGCAACCTCATTATTTACCTGTTTAATATTTGGATATGTGAAATTAAGGAAAAACAATTAATTGGTTCATGAGATTTGTCAAATTAATTAAATTATCCCTACAGTTTAGTAATATTAATTAATAGTCCTTAAGATTTATCTCCATCAAATCAGTTGATCCTTCTGTCAATTTTTTCAGTATAATTTGTTAAAATCATTGAAAGAAACTAAAATACCTAATGCTGAAGAAAAGAAAATAATTAATTCGTTTCTAAGATTTTATCAAACTAACTAATTATCTCTGCTATTTAATAATATTAATTAATGATCCATAGTTTACCTCTGTTCAATTATTTGGTCATTTCCTTCATTTTTTTTCTAATTTTTTTGTTAAAACCTTAAAATTGATTAAAATATCATTACACTTAAGAAGAAAAAGACTAAACTAATCTAAGTTATCTGCTTTATAACGAAATGACAGTTAAGTCTTAACAAATTTGCAATTGAAATTTTGAAAAAAATGGTGAATTTTTTTTTTATTTTCTAAAAATATTCTTACTATTTTTATGGTCCTACCTTCATTTCATTAGTTGTAATTTGTAATGAAATATATAAAATAATTTATTTTCTTGACTGTCGATACCTAAAATTAAATGTCTATTATTTTTATTGAAATTAACTCAATATATATTTTTCTCTTTTATCTTTTTATAGGTGACTAAAGACAGTAAAGTGACACATTATATTGATTAATTTTTTTTCTGGTGAATATCAAATAATCAATATATACTATGACTCTCCATTTTCCCTCCATGATAAATGGAAATTCTAACCTAAGTTAGTTAGTCTTTTTACTCATTTTATCTTTTTTTTTTTCAAGGTCTTAATGGAAAAATATGGAAAAAATAGACGAAATGACCAATTGGTTTGACGGAGATAAACCTAAAAAATATTTAATTAATATTGTTAAACTACAGAAATGACTTAGTTTGGTCAAATCTTAGCGACGAATTAATTATTTTCCTTTCTTATGTGGTAGGGTATTTTAATTTTTTCAGAGATTTTAACGGAAAAATTTAGAAAAAATAGATGGAAAAACCAACTAATTTGACGTAAGTAAATTTTATATACCATTAATTAATATTATCAAACTACATAAATGACCTAATTTGATCAAATCTCAACGACGGATTAATCATTTTACCGTGTAATTAATATATTAATCTACTAGAACGTTCATTGCCCAGCTGTTACAAACCCAATACCAACCATTTTTATATATTCGACGTAGAATCTGTAAGTTCATGGTCTCAAGCTTAAAAAAATTCAAAGATTTTGAATTTTTCTTCTAATTTCCTTTTCATATATTTTTTTTATCGTCTAACATTCGTGGTCTACGTAAATAAAATAAAATAATTATTATTACTATTATTATATTTCAAGATGCAATTTTCCATTTTTTATAGGGAATTATGAATTTATGGTGCCATGACTATCTTTGTTGACCAAAGTAGGGAGGAATGTCGCAGCCGCCACTGTTTTGTTTTAATACATGAGAAATCCAATCACTTCAATAATAATGTTAGCGGTCGCTTCCATTTAAATACTATCTCAATTCCATTATCACATTTAAAATTTTAAGTCCTTTAAAATTATTTTATTATCTTTTTTTGAGAAAATTATTTTATTATCTTCATTTCATATTATTTGTGAAGGTTAGAATACTACAATTTTTAAAAAAATTATTAAATTTATTTAATTTAATATAAATTATTTGATAAATTGACTATATTACTCTTCATTTAATATTAATTTTCTAAAAAATTATTAAATTAAAATACTAATTATTATCATGTACAGAGAGTAAATATAAAAAAAATATTTATTATTCCTTAAAATCATAAATATAACAAATATTTTAGAACAATCTATTTTCTCAAACATAACAAATATTATTTAATAGAGGTAATAAATTTATTTGGGCTATAATAAATTATTAAATAAATTGATTATATTACTCATAATTTAATATTAATTCTCTAAAAAATTATTAAATTGAAGTAATAATAATTATTGGTCATAAAGGCCAAATAGAAAAAAATATTTATTCACTGGTTGAAACTACAAATGTGATAAATATTTTAAAATAAATTATTTTTTTAAATGTGATAAATATTATAAAAAAAAGATAGTAACATTTCCTATTAAATTAGTGATAATTCTCATGGGTTGAATACCTATAAATTTTGAGCTACTCTTTGCATCCATATTCATTTAAAATTTTTACTATTTGTATTTATATTGAATCTATTAAAATATTCAATCAAGTACTAATATTTCAATCTTTCAAAATTTTACTATCCTTCCACATCAAAAATACATTTAAAATATTCTTGACTTTTTAAAACGAGATAAATATTCGTAAATTTTAAATTATTTAAATTTAAATTTATTTAAAATACATCATTCACTAATAAATGGCAAAGTAACTCCAAACACTCAAAAAATTAATATATATACATTTTTTTTATAATTTAATTACTCGCATTCCAAATACTTTAATAATTATCCGTATTTTTTTTAAATACATTAAAATGGAACGTACACCCTAAAAACACATTATATTTTATGTATAAGACGTGAGAAGATTAATCAATTGCAGCGGCCAAGTGAAACAAATACCCTAAACTAAACTACAGGTTACACTTCCATTTCTATATAAAATGTAAGAAGGTCAATCGGTTCAAACTCGAAGAGGCGACTTTCTTATTATAACCAAGGCAGGTAGATCTCATGAGACAAATTCTATGAGAGTGACACGTATATATCATAAATGAATTTAATGGATCTTCTAGAAAATGTATTTTACAGATAAGATAATAATTTAGAAACTTTCAACTCATGTCCGAATCAAATTTGGGAAGGGAACTTTCTTAACGGGTCAACAGTCAAAGTTAATTAGAAATTGCTCCGGTGATTTTAGATTTTTTTTATTTTTTTAATTAATTTTTTTAAATTTCATTATTGTAGCACTGACATTTTTTCAATAATTAGTGATTAGTCAGCGCTGACTAATGATGCCATGTGAGACATATTCAGGAGATATCCCAGATTTTTAAAACGGCGTGGTACAAAGGCCAAATGAACGGCACAACAACTAAAAACGGCTAACGGTAGCTTGTTATTACTTTCATGAGATGGCATAGCGCCGAGGCAAACCCAAGCAGTCACTATCACTTCACCTTTTAGTTTGCGCCCATTTTTCCCTGTCAATTTCTATCTCTCATCATTTCCTCCTTAAAAAGAAAACTTATAAATCAACAGGCGATGAACAACCCACTTATTCTACCTGTTTTTCTCCAATCCTTTAGTGTTTATCTTTCCGTAATCGCTTTTTGACATTTAGCGTTCCTTCTGTAAGTACTATACATTGCCATTTCACCCCTCGCCATTTCAATAACTTCTGCGTTCTCACGGCAGGGGTTTTCTACTTCATACAGTAATTTCTAATGCTAATTCCCTGGTTTGTGATGCGAAATACAGTTTTTTTTTTTTTTTTTTTTGCTTTTTGACTTTTCTATACTTATTGGTGGTAGATGATTGACGGTAGTTGTAGACTTGTACTTATTAAAACATATTCTTATTTATACTCAGTTCTTTACTCCTTCTTGTCTATTTATTATTGGTTTTTATTGTAATTAATTTTAAAATAATTGTTTTTGTTTGGTTTCTGAGTTGGCTATGATCTTGACAGTTACCGACATTGCAATTATATATGTTCGCTGTTAGTCTATATATGATTTACAACACAACAGAGACTCTTTTATTTTGAGTACTTTTTTTACTTTGCTTATGGTTTTTATGGGAATGAATTCAGGCTTCAAAAAGAGATATGGAGTGAGGGTTTTGCTGTGTAGATAAGGGATTCTGATTTGCAATGAGCTTTACCTGCTTTGGTTTATCAAATTGGTGTAAAAGGACCAGTAGTCACGACCAACAACGGCCAGAAGGTAATAAGATTCTCCATTCTTCAAATTTTTTTTTTTTTTTTTTTTTTTAAATTTGAGATTTTAAATTGTTTGATGAAATTATAAATGTAATTATAGACTAATTCATGGTATTAGATTCGTCCTTGATTATAATTTCCAAGGGTTCTGGATCATATTTCAGATTTTTCTGGATTATGGATTAGGAAGAGAAGCAGTTGAATGTATATTGTGGTATAATGCAAAATCTAGAAATGATGCAGGTGTTATTCTTGGTTTTTCGGGTTCCTGATTACTTTCTTAATGCAAACTATTAGAAACTGGAGGTAACAAAAACAGTATAAGGCCAGGTTTCCCTTTTCAGGCTACGTGGCTCAAGATAATCTTTGCTGATATGATATATAAATGGAAATGGATTGACTTGTGTGTTGGATCAAGTTACTAGTGACTCTAGCTGCTTTTACTAGATAGGTTTATTTAATCATCCTTCCAGTAAAGTGAGAACTTAGGGAAGTTGAATAATTGATTATAGGGCTTGTAGCTTGGTGATGCATTGAACGGTATTGGTTTAGAATCAAATTCGAGGGATAATTGTTCTCAAACCATCAGGGAAGGGATGTTCTCCAGCTGGCTGTATTCAAACTCTGTAGATTGTTTTCTGTGGACAAATGACAGTCAATTCTGTCAAGTTTAGCACAAATGTCAAAAACCTGTTGGACCAGCTGGTTGAACTTTTCTAATTTGTGGGACAAACTATAGCCCAACTCTGGATATGTCAAAATCCTTTGTTGCCAACCTAAAAATTATGAAATGTGTAACATATCCAAGTAATTTGATATTCAAGTAATGAAAATGTATGACTGCTAAGATTTGTTTTCATATTAAATCTATATATTGTTTTTCCTATTTTGGATGGCTTCAGAAAATGGAATGCCGCCAGCTGCTCCGTTTTAATTTGATATTGAATCTCTGCCATTGGGTTACTTTGCCTGACAGTGTTCTTACTTGCTTGTGTGTTTCATTTGTTCATGGCTAGAAATTGCCACCAACAATGTGAGGGTGTTCTCTTATAATTCATTAAGATCAGCAACAGAGAATTTCCATCCATCATACAGAATTGGTGGAGGTGGTTTTGGAGTTGTCTATAGGGTGAGTCAAATATCCATTATTCAGTTGTAGTTGCATTTATAGCATCTGTAGCCTCATGGGGATGGGGAGACAGATTAACATCTGTACTGGTCATATTATTTTAGTTGCAGTTGTTCTAATGTTTCAGATATAACTTATATTGGTTGACTAAGATGCTCGTTATATTATCCTTTCTTGGGATGAGATGGGTTAGAAACTGGGAATAGATGGAGAAGATATTAGTTGATTCCTCTTGCAATGCAAGTGTCCATAATCTCACTTTTTGCAGTTAGTGCTGACACAGCTTTGTGCATTGATTATTCCAGGGAGTGTTAAGAAATGGTACTCAAGTAGCAATCAAGTGTCTTTCTGCAGAATCTAAACAGGGAAAGCACGAGTTCATGACAGAGATCAAAATTATATCAAATATACATCACCCGAATCTTGTTGAGCTCATTGGCTGCTGTGTTGAGGGCAGTAACCGAATACTGGTATATGAATATATGGAGAATAATAGTCTGGCTACTTCTTTACTTAGTGGTAAATACCAAAATTTTGGAGTACCAAAAATGTTGTGCCTATTAAATAACTCTTCAGTCCTTTTTTTTTTTTTTTTGTGGGGAGGTGGTTATTGATACGTTTATCTAATATATTATGTTCAGTTGTGGAATTCAAGAAATGAAATAGATAGGAACTTATTCATCATCCATTCTGATTGAACTATTTGTGACTACAGATAAGTTCTATATTTTCTCAATCTGGGCACGAACCTGTTATACATATGTATCTTTCAGTGAATTTCAGAACTTTAAATATTACTTTTAGTATGCTGTAATGGGGTTTTCTAACACTGTATGCTTGGCTTTATGCCTTAAAATGTTGTTAGATTGAAATATTGTTACTAGCCTACTTGGGTTGACTTTCGAAATATTCAGGTGCTGAACGACATACTGCACCTGATTTTGCAATAATGATGATGTTCTGTGTCTTTTTCCATGTGTGTATTTGTTGGATTTTGCGTATGTTAATTTCCAGCAACAATTATATGGCAGGTTCAAAAGGTAAGCATATCGCTATGGACTGGTCTAAAAGAGCCGCTATTTGCCTTGGTACGGCAACCGGTCTAGCATTTCTTCACGAGGGAATTGAGCCACCCATTGTCCACAGGGATATTAAGGCTAGTAATATACTCCTTGACAGAAACTTACAGCCAAAAATAGGGGATTTTGGACTGGCAAAACTTTTTCCAGATAATGTCACTCATGTTACTACTCGAGTGGCAGGAACAGTGTAAGCTTACTTATTTTAGCATTTCATTTATGTATCAGCTGCCTCTACTTCTTACTATCTTCAAATTTGGCGAGAAAAAATTGCTATGCTTGCCAAATTAGCTACTTTGTCCTCTCTTTAAAAGATTTGGTGCTAAAGATTATTTTGTTACTTTTGCAAACAAAGAGATTTCTTCATGATGTTATTCCCTTCTGTACAATTATGTGTTTAGTTCTGTATAGACTCAATGTCTCCCTTTCACCTATTCTACTTTCTTCTTGCCTCTTACCGTCATAATTTTTTATGTTTTGCAGGGGATATCTGGCCCCAGAATATGCCCTACTGGGACAGCTTACCAAAAAGGCTGATGTATATAGTTTTGGTGTACTCATACTTGAAATAATTAGTGGGAGAAGTAGCAGCAAGGCAGCATTCGGGATAGATTTGCTGGTTCTGGTTGAATGGGTATTGTTTTAAACTTGTTTCATCAGCTGCATTTAATCATATTCATGCTATTTTTGTTTTCTATGTTAACTTAAGAAACAAGAAAAAGTGCACATTAAAAGAAACACCTCGATTTTTTTTGTTAGCTTCAATGGGCACCATTGGCTCTTTAAGTTAGGGGCTGTTCATGGTGTCCCTCGTTTGATTGCTTTAGTGGCCAACAGAAAAAGTTCCATCCGCATGCTACTCCAGCATTCAGCAAAATGGTCAAATCATGAAACATTCTAAAATAGTTTAGCAATTAAACAATATTATGCCAATTTAGCTTTTCATTCAGTATGTAGTTCAGTTTTCTCAATTCTTGCCATTTTTTTTTGTTGGTCTTTCTGTATGAAGGAGATTTTTCTGCCAATGGGTGCAGGAAATAGAGGAGAGGAGACTGGGCTTAACTTAAACAAACTTCTATAACTATAATTACTGTACTATTAATATAATGCCATTGCACTTCAACCAGGGAAATGTTCCCTAATTCTTTGTGATGTACTAGGATCAGACCGATGGTTTGCAATGCCTTCTTTTGCCCAGTTAATTATGTGCTGATTTGAAGTTGTGTGTTGTTGTAGACATGGAAATTGTGGAAGGAAGAAAGGCTTCTAGCTCTAGTTGATCCAGAACTGGTCGACTATCCAGAAGAGGAAGTAATGCGCTTCATTAAGGTTGCACTCTTTTGCACACAAGCAGCTGCACACCAAAGACCCACCATGAAGCAAGTAGTGGAGATGATTTCCAAGAAAGTTAACCTTAACGAGAAAGCACTAACAGAACCAGGAGTCCACAGGACTAATACCTCTCAGCACTCAGGAGGTGGTGGTAGTTCAGATGACACATCATCCTTCCAAAAGAAAAAGGGCAAGCTGTTATCATTTGAAAGCAATCCTCCCAGAACATCTATTCAACTCGATAGTAATCAAAGTGTGACACAGCTGCTTCCGAGGTGATGAGTTAGCTAGATCTTTTTACACTGTTTCTTTTTGTTTTTTTTACTTTGTCTTTTTGAGCAAAATGTAGGAAGCCTGTAAAGTCCTAGGTTCTTTTACAATTCTTACCCCTTCGGCAAATCTTTTACTCTTAACTTAGTTGTTGAGAGAATGGGTGAGCCTGGGGGTTCAATGTGATAAGGGTGATAACTATCTATATCACATGTAGGTGTAACTAGTTGATAAAATGTATTCATCTAATACAAAAATCTAGTAAGAGCGTGCCTTTTCCGCCCCCTCTCCCCTTCCCCTTCCTCTCCCCCTCACACAGACTGATGGAGAAGCTTCATCACTTCAATCTTGAATATATAGTAGTATTGGAGGCTTCTCCGACACAGCTTGGCACAATGGGATACGTTTATAATTAACTTAGGCCTTGTTTGGAAAAGAGATGAAAGAAAATCAGATTATGGAAATTAATGAAAGCTATTTTACATTGAGCAATACATTTTCTTAATTCACTCATAGTCTTTTTCTCCCATTTGTAGACTTCTTGTCCATGTTTCATATCTTCTTTGTCCATGGCCTTCATATAAAGGCTAAATTGAATAGGCTTGACCCAATATTTTGGCTTTGCTGATGATCCGTCATTCCATAAAAGTATCTTAGGTAATGTTCTTTTCTTTTTTTTTTTCCCTCATTTTTCTGTTTTCTGTCTATACATCGTTTTGTTATTTGTCTGTTATTTTTTTCAACTTTCATATTTGTCTGATTCCTTTCGGTTGCTTATCTGTTATTTTGTTATACGTCATGTGCTTGTCGGTCCTGTATTGGTTGGTCATAGGTGGTCGGTTGTATGTTTTTTTCTCAAAGGCTATAATGTACATATAAACAATATTAACATATGTATGTTTTTATAAATTCTCCAGCAATACATTATCAAATGTTATGATTAATAATTCCAATCTATAATATATATATATATAAAAGTACGAATGGGAAACATTTGGTCCCCAAAACGCCCCTATGTATTCTAATTGATAAAAAATATTATTAAGAACAATTTAGTCTTAATAGATAAGTTGGGATCACATTGTGTTTATTTTTCTATTTTAATTGTTATTATTATAATTTAAACTAATCCTATTCTAATTAGAAATTTATTATTTAATAATGAGATAATTTTTAATTTTATTGAATAATTTAATCCTATTTTAATTAGTAATTTTTAATTTTATTATGATTAGAAGTATAATTTAATAAAAATATATAATTTAATAAATATTAGGATAGCTAACATTGGGACCATACCTTAATTAAAATATAATATAATACCTACATATTAGTGCACTAAATAACTAATTAACCTTGTCAATTGATAATCAATTAGGGAAAGGGGGACAGACATTAGGTAATTAATTAGCCTCGTCAATTGATATTTTTATTTCAATTATGAATTTTAATTAGTATAAAAATAAAATTTACCTAAAAATAAGGTAAAATATTTATAATATCAATTGATGATTTCATGATAATATATCAATTTAGATTCATTTATCTTTACACTGATAAATCTAGCTACTGCTAGCAATAATTCTGACTTGAATTTCACTAAATCTTATAAATTATATATTAAATTAAGGAAAATATTTTAAGAACTATAATTTTTATTGTTAGTTTTACATTTGATCAACTATTTGGTCAAATTCAACATAACAGTAATTCTAAAATTTCTGGCTATGGCTTAGCTCAAACTATTTTATAAAACTTAAAATTAGTTAACTAAAATGATGAATTAATAAGAGAATTATAGATATACAAAAATTAAAATGCAAATGAGAACAGCGAGTTATATATGATGAAAAATATATATGTATAAACGTAAAAATTATTAAGACAATTAATTATTAAATCAAATTAATTTACTATCGAAAAAATTAGAAAAAATAATAATGAATTGTGAAATTAAAGAAAAATATATGGCTTGGATAATTGTCCTTCTCTTTCTCTTGAACTTTTTGGTGAATGAATGGATCTTAAAATATTAACGGTATCAAATCATGATGGTAGTTTTTTTCGAGTTATTTACCAAAATTTGATATTGTTTATTCTTTTTATTTTAAGAATAGATTCTAAAATTACACACTAAAATATAACCTAGGAATAAAATGTATATACGACCGAATAAGAAATTATCTGAATTTTACTAATTGTCTCGATATTAAAAAAAAAAAAAAAAAGATAAATCCTAAAATCCAAAAGCTGTTGATTTTTTTTTTTTTCTCTAACAATGATTCAGCGCGTAAGGGCTTAAGATTTGGATTCGTAGGGCATCTGAATACTGTATACTAAACTCGTAAAATTAGCATGTTAAAATTTAGCTAAAGGAGAGTGATGACATAAATAGGTAGCAGGACGAGTTGGCTCGCTAACTCATTTATAGTCCATGTAATGAAACGTGTCATATCGAGTCGTGTCAATTAGCGGACCTAATACCCTATTCTATATAATTTGTTATAACGTTAAAAGATAAATACTAATGATGTAGGTTAAGTGCTTGGTATTAGTTCTTATGACTTGTGTGTTCTTTGCTTTCTGGCAAATCCGTAACCATCTTTTATTAGTCATAAAGGATTTCAGTATTGTGTTAATTATAATTTGTTTAATTTCGTGTCGTGTTAATGTTCAAATATTTATCATGATTAATCAATAAATCATCCTAATCACGTCATTATGTTAGGTGAATCTGATACGAACTCAACCCACTAACCTATTTTGACACTACTAATACAATTTATTGCCAACATGCATGAAAGTTATAATACAATATAGTCCAGCTGATCCGTGGCAGAAAGAAGTATTTAGACCCATGTATCATTTTCTCATCTCACGTAAATGTGAGAAGAGGGCCTACTATATTTTAATTTAATGGGTGTTATGTATTCACACATTTGGTGCTAACTTTCAGTTGTGCCTCCACGTTGCAGTTTGCTTCAATGTTAACACATTCTTTAATGGTGAACTGGGAAATTTCCAGAAAATAAAGGGGCTGCAAGACTTGAACGATAAATGATAAAACAGAGCTGCCTGCACCATTGAAATAGGAGCTCAAAGCAAAATACATCTACATGACAAAAATTGATAGGAAAAGGCAAAATTCACATATCACGCCAAACCTTAAGCCAACAAAATTGACACAAACCATGAAAACGTTTGAACACAGAAAACTGCCAGGTGCCAACCATGCCAGCTTCCAAATACTGTAAGAAGCATTACAAGTTTTAAGATTATACTAAACTTTACAAACTCACAATTAAATCTACTTTCATATTCATATTTTTAACATCTAGCAGCTTCGCTTTTCAAGCAGCTGCTATTGAGACAGGAATTGCTGGAGCTGCAGTTGTTGTAGCCTTAGCAGAAGCAACATTTGGCGTAGCAGTGGGGGCAGGGGATGCGTCCTTAGCGTCTCGTTTCAGTTCTGCCGGTGGTGGTGGTGGTTTGGGCTTCATTTGAGGAGGATTATGTTTAAGCTTGACAAGGATTTGACGCATTCTTGACAAGTCAGTTGGCTTTCCAGGCTTGGGTCCGTGGACCACGACAACCGATGGCTTCTGCTTCTCTTGATCTTTCTTTCCTCTTTTCTCTATGGCTGGTACTTCATATGGAATGAGCTCTGCAATTGCTTTCCAGTAATTCTTCTCAGCTTCGGCATGGAACTGTTTCCGGTTTGCCAAGAACAACTGACATGTAAAGTTAAAAATCAGATTAGGTATTGTTCAGTCTTGCTAACTTCAATTTTGAAATGCAAGCAATGATATGCTTCAGAAAACTTAAGGCTACATCCTCTATACATTCAGTCGAACGCCGTTTGTATTTCATTTGTTTCTTTTTCAGGGATTGATTTGGCTGCAATACAGATGACAATTTCCATTAGTGATATGACCACAATTAATTACCAAGTCCATTCATATTATACCAGATTCGATTCTCAGTTTTGCAAGTTTATTACTCAAAGATCACCACACCCGTCTCCTTCAACCATTACGCTTCCAAAAAATCACGACAACACTTTATTTACGACACCATTCTTTGCAACCAGCTCCTTATTTAACAATTTCGGCTAAAAAAAAAAAGAACGCTTCATTTGCGTATATTCCAATTTTTCTTTGAAATAGCGGAAAACAAGACCTATAAGGGACGCAACACATAGCCAAATGACTTCAGCTGTCCCTCCCCGCTCAGTATAGAAAATGAAAGAAGACATCAAATAATTTAACATTTCCCAGCTCTATTGAAAGAATCAGCCCTTCAATTTTTTCCAGACACAATAATAAGAACTTTATTTAAATTGAAAGAATCCAATAAAGACCAATTTAACAAAAAATGGTAGCATTTTAATGGACTCTGTTCATGAGTGAATATAAACTACCCAAGTTCCCATAGATTTCCCATATAATATAACTGAGAATCAATAACTAAAAACATAGTAATTGATCCATTTGCAAGAAAATATTATATGTGTGTGTGTGTGTTTACATGTTAAGGGTGAAGTATAAAATATGCAAATTTGTCTCTCACCTTCTCCTTCTCCCTATTGGAGGCTTTGTTCTTCTCAATAGTCAATTGGCGCTTCCGATAAAATTCCCTTTTATACTCCTCTGCTTCCTCTATTATCTGCTGCAACATCTGTTTCTCTTCCTTCTCTTTCTCTTCCAGTCTAATCGCATTCAGCCTGTACTTTCATTCACAGTTTCGTACATCATAACACCGATGTCAGATCACCATCAGATCTACCCAGTTATTCATGTTTTGCTTTTTAGTTGAAAATTCGCCTGGAAGTTTAATTATTTTGGAAAACACCAGATCATTTAATTAAGCAATAATTTCTGATTAAGAACTAACAGAGATACTATAACAGAACTTAGGAAGGAATTAATTAACTAATTAAGTACTGGCAGAGAACAGAATCGAGAGCTCACCTACGCCACTCTCTCAATGCAAATCCCTCCTCTGCCTGCATCCCTGCTGTTGGTGGCAAGATCGGACCATTAAATCCTTGGCCGCCGTTCTGCTCCGGAGAGAAAGCAGTAGAGAATTCTCCACCAGCACCACCAGAATAGATGGACGGAGGACTCTCACTTACTGGATGAGATGAGTACATGTCATCGCCATCGGTATATGCATGAGAGGTGAAGATCGGCGACGACTCACCGGCCGAGTCGTTGACAGAGTCAGTATCGAAGTTGCTGTAAGACTCGAACCGCTGAGATTTTAAGCGAGGATCATAGCCGATGTATCCATCATCGTCGAAGGGCCTAGTGGAGCCGATCAGCCGCGACTCGTCACCGAATGAACCGGTGAACGATGACATGATTCTCTACTCGTCTCTTCCCAACCCCAGTTGTTCGCTTCGTTAAGAATCTCACTTCACAGGTCTCTTAAAAAAGAACTTGTCTTAAATTCGAAACGGACAGAAAGCATGTAAGCTCACATGCAGTTCAACACCTTTTCAACTTCTATTGGTAGCTCTAGCCAATCGATGAATGACGCGTTTTAACTTAAGGTGTGGCCGATGCGTTGATTTTTCTGCATGCAAAGAAATAGACAGCGTCACCTTTCACTGTCTTGAATGCTTTGTTTGGAAAAGAGATGAAGGAAAATAGGGGAGGAAGAAAAATAACTGAGTTATTGCATTATTCATTTTTCTTCCTAATTTTCTAGCCTATCTTTGGATTGAAAGGAAAATAGATAAGAGGAAAGAAAATAAATTTTTCTTTTTATAAAAAAGGAAAATTACATTATTATAATTAAATATGATAACACATTTTGCTATTAAATTATAATTGTTTAGTTATTATTTAGTCAATTATAATTTAATGTGTATTTTAATAGGGAACTTAAGATGGAAATGAAAAAAAAAACAAATAATATAAATTTTTATTTATATGAAAAGAGAAATAACACAAATGCATAATTAACAATAATCTTGAGATGGACATTAAAAAAACAAATATAAAAATATTTATTTATTTAAAAAAAATACAAAAACGTGCTTGGAATTTGAACTTTGAAAAGAAAAACGGATAATTTGCTTGTAAACAGTGAATGTTTACATCGGATGTCAGATTTTCTATCCAAATGGAGACAAAGCAACTTGGTGGGGCTCGGGAAAAAATAACCAATATTTTCCTTCCTCTCACTTTTCCACCATGTTTCCAAATCAAGGATTCTTATTTTCCTTCGAAATTTTACCTCTCCATTTTCTTTCCTCCCGAAAAATCATCCCATCCAAACAACCTGAAAGTGTTTCAAGGGAAAATTAGTGAAGAATAATTTATTTTCATTTGGTCGTTTGGATGAAATTTATTTTATGAGAATTTAAAATATACTTTTGAATCTATTTTTATTGAAAAAATATGTTTCAAAGGGCTAATTTAAGAATAATCAGGTTTTTCTACCATTTTCTTTCAATCTTTTTTTAATCATATTTTACTTTGTATTTTCCTCCTTTTTTGCGACTAAGAAAAAAGAGAAAAGAAAAATATTACGGTCTTATAAATATGAATTTATTTTTTCTATTTGTCCAAAATTGTGGACAATTTTTCCTTTTTTAAAAAAATGAATCTTTTAATATATTATCATTTAATATGTTTTATTGACAATAATTTTCTATTTAATTTTTTATAAAAAATGATTTTTTAATATGAAATTATTTGGTATTTGAGCTGAATAATCTTGCTTTATATTTAGAATACAAATTTAAATTCATTAGTAAAAAAAAGAGATTCCTATCATTTTGTTTTAGGGTTAAAAGAGATTAATATTAGCGCTCGCGCAGCATTAAAAAATAAAATTATATTTTATGATATCATTTAAAAATAATAAAATTATACAATAAAATAATCATAAAATGTATTATAAATATTCGAATATGTTTGAATACCCAATTAAAAATTTAGGTATCTAGACCCGTATAGAAATTCACCTTTTATAGCCAAACTTATCTCGAATTTGCTTATAATTAATTGTTTAAATACTCAAATCCATTTACGTTAAAAATATATTTTTTTTATTTTTCAAAAATAAAAAATAAGTAAAAATTATAAAATATTTTTTTGATTTAATAAAAAATATAATATAAGTATTAAATATAATTATAGCATTAATATAATTAAAAATGTGTGTATATATATATAATTTTTTTATAAAAATATTATTTTAAATATTTTTTTAAAATATTAATTAAACGGACAATAGATAAAAGTATCTGAATTTTTGAACCCAATTCAAGTCCAGTATGGGTAATAAAAATTATCATTGTATCTTATCGAGTACTCATCTGGTCAAGTAAAATTATCATTTCTATTCTTAAGTATCATGTGAAAATTTTCTCTAACAATAGCAAAAGTCATGTATGATATGACCTATGCTAAAAAAATGCACACACTATTAATGTATTTTTTAATAATGATAATAATTTTTAAAATTCAACTAATTATATTGAAATAAAAAATTATGTAATTTTTATTTTTATATTTATAATTTATCATAAATGGTTATTTATTTATTTGAAATATTTATAGTGTGTTCTAAGTATGTATATGTCTATTTGTTTAAAAATTAACATATACCATACATTCGCATATTTTGTGTCACATGTCTGTGCAACTTAGCTCCCAGATATATGAGATTATTCCATATACTAAGTTAATAAATCAAGGTATTTTTTTAATTACCAATAAAAAATGACGTATTTTTTTAAAAAATTTTTATGTCATTGAAATAAGAAATTAAATTTTTTTTATTTATTCTATGTTTATAATTGATTACAAATAATTATTTATTTATTTAAAATATTAATATATTATTTATTTTGTATAGTATGTCCTTGCAAATGTTATATTTTTTTTAAATTATCATATCTCGTGTTTTGTATCCGTGCGACCTAACTCCCAAATATATAAAATTACTTCATATACCAAGTCAATCAATCAAAATATTTTTTTAATTACTAATAAAAATTTATATATTTTTTTAATTTTTTATGTCATTCAAATAAAAATTAAAGTTTTTTATTTTATATTTATAATTTATTATAAATAATTATTTATTTATTTAAAATGTTAGTATATTGCTTATTACGTGTAATGTGTCCTAAGCATATAAATATTCTATCTGTTTAAAAATCATCTTATTATGTGTATTCTCATATCTTGCGTCCCGTGTCTATGTAACTTAGCTCCTAATATATAAAATTAATCGATCAAGATATTTTTTTAATTACCAATAAAAAGTAAAGCGTTTTTTTTCTTTAAATTTGTTTTCATATCATTGAAATAAGAAATTAAATTTTTTATTTATTTTATGTTTGTAATTTATTACAAATGATTATTTATTTATTTAAAATATTAATATTTTTTTTATTTTGTATTGTGTGTTCTAAGAGTGTGAATGTCGTACTTTTTTAAAAATTATCGTATCTTGTATGTTCTCATATATCGTATCTTTTATTCGTACAACCTAATTTCTGATATATGAGACTATTCCATATACCAAGTTAATCAATCAAATTTTTTTTAATTACTAATTAAAAATGAAATGTATTTTTTAATTTGTTTTGTCATTGAAATAAAAAATTAAATTTTATTTTATATTTATAATTTTTTATAAATGATTGTAAATTTACATGAAATATTAATGTATTATTTATTTAATATAGTGTATTCTAAATAAATGAATATCTTATTTTTTAAAAATCATTTATGTAAACGTGTTGATTACTTATTAATTATTTTATAATAAAAAATAAATTTATATTAATATATAAATATTAGAGATAATTTTTTATAGATATTATTTTAATAAAGACATTATTTAAAATAACTCATTTTTTTACATTTGTGTTTTATCTTTTTATAAAGGTTCTATATAATTATTATCATGTTTGACTTTTTGAGAGTGATACATTTGCATCTTCACAATGCAAACTATCATGTTTTTAAATATATATATATAGTTATTTAATATTAATATATATTAAAAATAAATTTTTTAAAAAATATTAGTTTTAATTTTTTAAAATTTATATGAAAATAAAAATAAATGTATATTCACGGGACAAGACAGGTATTTCCTTCCTCTATTTTCCGCTCAACAATCCTCAATTACAAACACGAACTTAGTGTCCCCACCAACTAGCTGGAATATTCATCAATTACGTGGATGAATGTGGGAGGAGAGGTTCTCAAATTTAGACAGAGTAGTGCGGGTCTCGAGTATTGTTCGTGTGCTTTCGCGGGAATAAATCATTTCGTCGAGGCGCGCCTATAATTATGTACGCTAATGCTGGCTATTTAACGGTCGTTTTTAGGGGACTTGACGGCCAGGCTGAATATTTGCACATCGTGTCTCCAAGGAAGATGGAAATGCGAGCGCAATCAGTGAACGTATAAAAACACGTTGGAATGAAAAACCAACCGGTCTAATAATAAGCATATATACTATCTAGTAATAATTTAAATTTGAATTTTTTTTTTCTGCCAAAAAACAACCGAACTGCTCAATTGTAAAATGAGTTTAATTCTCTAGCCTCATTAATTTTTATTATGATGCTTGGAAATGGTCTGTTTAGTAAATTAATTATTTTACTAGTTATTACACATTAGCTCTTTGAGTATGTTTTTATAAAACGTTAAAAATTAAACGTTATATAAGTTAATTTCTCACAAAATGCTATCATAATTTCTAAAATCTAGTCTCAATGCTATGTTACTACATAACTTTTTAAGTGATGTTTAGCATTTTAATCGGTCAAAATATTAAAAGTTACTTAAAAAGTTATTATCAAACACAACTAAAAAGAACTTTAAATTTTGAGAGGATGAAAAATTAACTTCCTAATTAATTAATCTTTTAGTAATAATTAGCTCAAATTTAAGTAAGTTTAAATGTTTTTTCAATGAATAGGTTTGGCATAGTTACTTACCCATATAATATATTCAAGTTATGTTCAGTAATAACTTTTTAAATAGATATTAGAAGTTATAATAGTATTTTGTGAGAAGTTAATTCATATAACAATTTCATTTCTCATAAAAAGCTATTAAAACAGCTAACGACTAAATGCTACAAAAATAATTAACAATTACTAAAATAATTAATTTTACTAAACAGATCTTCAATTTAACGTTGCGCTCAAATATTTAACGTTTCACACTATCGTGAAATATTGTTATTTTTAAGTGATATTTAGGCCTTTTTGACTTGTTTGATCCCTGTTCACCACACCAATTTAATACTTATAAACTAAGCAACGTGTTCTAGTTAACCAGTGAATATTCATGCATAGTTCTTGTCTTTAATATATATACGCTTGAGTTTATATAGTTTGAGGTATGTGATCAGGGGAACGAAAGATCAAGAAAATCTATTTGAAATCTCGCACATTCACTGAATAATGTGGTGCTCAATCCGATGGAAATCCATGCTTATCAATTCTTAATAAAAATTTGTTATTTTTTTTATTTTTTTTTTCGCTATTGAATTAATTTATAACCATTGTCACTTTAATTTAATAAAAAATTTATATCTCCTTTAAAATAAATTGATGGCTTCATGATTAAGCATTTTTATTTTTTTTATATTTTTTCTTTTATATTCTAAATATATTTGACTTTAAAGAAAATAGTGTTTATGAAATTGAAAAAAATTAGATCTATATATTTTTATTTTTGATCATTTTTTGGTTTCGAGAGTTTGTGAATGTTTTCGTATATTCCTTTCTTTAATGCACTAGGTAAATAATACTATCATTGTAATCAAAATGATTACCATTATTAATTCAGATCATTTTCATATTTTTTCACCTACCAGTTAAAAATTATTATTATTATTTTTCATTATTGCTGTATAAAAATATTGATTTGGGATTGAGGGCAAGAGTTGGGGATTGAGTGATATTTTATTTTCTTTTTAAGCAGTTATTAGGGTATTAAAAATCTGTATTTATAAATTAAAGACTCAAGAATTAGGTATAAGGATCTGATTAAATTTTATTTTAAGACGACTTTATTATAATTAAGTACATAAGAAATAATATTACAAGTAGTTTATACGATAAAATCTAATACAGAATAATTAATTGTATTTATTAATCTGAACAAAAATTTATGCTTTAATATTATATAAATAAAAAAATTAAAAGAGTATGAAAAATGAAAATACGATGAGCATTGTCAACGTGCAACGCCCGTCATAAAAAATGCTAGTATATTAATTATGATATTAATTTTATAAATTGACAAGTTTTATTCTAATTAGAATTATGATATTATAAATTGACAAAAATATCATTACTAATTTTACTCTAATTATGATATTAATTTATTAATTTATTATATTGATATTATAAATTTAATCCCGTTTGAATTAGAAATTTGCCATATCATACCATTATATATATATTTAGTTTTAATTTCTTTTGGCCATAAAAAATTTGTTATTTTTGACTATCATAAATGTACAATAAAAAAAATTTGGGGTCAATTTAGTAGAGATTATAAATGTGCAATAAAAAAAATTGGATTGAACATCATTACATTAAAATTAAGGGGATTGCACATTAGATAGATATATTTATAAAAACTAAAATGATAAGATTTTGATAATTGTATAAATTTTTACTTTTTAACTATAAAAATCAATTATAGTGATTAAAGATAACTAAATTATTTTTTTACAAAATTAATATGTGAGAAAAATATAATCAAAGTATTTGAATAAAATTACATTGAATGAGATAAAAAGCAAATAAGAGAATAAGAAGTGAAATATTGATAAAAAAAAAACTTAAATATAATTAATAATATAAGCCCTATATTTATATACAAGTTAATAAATATGATTTGATTTGATTTTATTCAATTAAAAAGAGCATTAGGAGATTAGAATCAAAAGCTTACTCATTTAAAGAAAATTAAGCGCCTTTGATGATTTAGTTTAGTAATATTTTTTTTTTCCATTAAAAAGAAAAGGAAGAAGGATTAGAAGCATATAGTAATTTTGAAAAAGAAAATTAAAATGAAAATAAAAAATGTCTTTTTTTTTCTTAACAATATTTGTAGAATATTGTAACCAATTATTTATTTATTATCTGATTTAATGGACAAGTTTTAAATAATACTAAAATCTAATGGCCACAAATGTTTATTTATCAATAAAGCAGTGCTAAGAGTCTGTCCTTCGTTGCGACATATTTGCCTTTGTTTTATGTGGAAAACAATAGCCTTTGGATTATTAAATGGGTGGTTATTGTTAGTGTGCGTATAGTGCCCATATGATCATAGAAATGGGTTGGGCCTTACGATGGAACAGGTTAGATTTACTATTTTCTCTCGGAGCTTTATGTTTATTGATATGACCCACAAAAACAAGTCATGAAAAAATTAATCATACAAAAATATTATTTTAAAAAAAAATAATTTAATTAATAATTATTCTCATAAAATTAATATATTAAGCCTAACTATTGGGTGTAGTCGATTATTAACTGTATAAAATAGTTAAACCAAATGCTCCATGTATTATATTATCTAATTTAGATAAACACTTTGTTAACCCATACCACGTGTATATTATGTCGTCCAACCTCTCTCTGCCCTTTACTCTTTCAGCGTTTCGCATGCCTAATTTAATCTGTCCGTACACACGGAGGTATTTTTGTAAATTAAGGTAAAATCAATGCTCTTAAAATAATCGACTATTTTGCCTATAAATAATCATCACCACCCCTCATTTGAAACCGCAGGCAAAGAGGGAGGGAGAGGGGGAGTATTAAGAGAGAGACCAAAGAAGCCTGAGAGTGAGAGACAGGAGGAAGTGATTAATAGAGAGGAAGGGAAAGGGTAAAATAAAAAGGCCTTCAAAATATTTCCTCCCATTTTCTCTTCTTCTGTTTCTCTTTCGCCATTATTTCTTCATTTCTTTTGTGTAACTGGTTTCAAATCAGAAACCGATTTTCCAATGAGCCGTTTAGGGTTTAAATCCGTGGTGTATCATGGTGAGCTTTGTTTGGGAGAACTTGACGCTATTCCGGTGACAGACCAGAATTTCCAGTTTCCGAACAACGAGATAAGAATCCATCGCATATCTCAAAGCGAGCGTTGTCCTCCTCTTTCAATTCTACAAACCATTTCTTCATATTCTGTTCGCTGTAAGCTTGAATCTTCCTCTCCGCTCGAACAGCCTCATTTGATCAACCTTCACGCCTCTTGCTTCCATGAATTCAAGGTCTCATCTATAATTTTTCTGTCTATTTTAGATAATTGCAGCTTTCAATGCTCATTTTTTCTAATTCAGTTCACTTAATTGATTGATTGACTCAATTTTACTCCAGCAATGGTGAATTTCTGCGATGTTTTTTATTGTTTTTGGTCAGTGATTAAAAATATTGATAATGTGATGATTTTGGTTCGTTGTTATTATAGACGGCAGTGGTGTTGACTGGAGATGAGGAGATACACTTGGTGGCAATGCCGAGTAAGCAGAAGAAGTTTCCGTGCTTTTGGTGTTTTACAGTTCCGGTTGGTCTTTATGATTCATGCTTAGGCATGCTCAACTTGAGATGTTTGTCTATCGTTTTTGATCTTGATGAGACTCTTATAGTTGCAAACACTATGAAGTCATTTGAGGATAGAATTGAGGCTCTTAAGACCTGGATTGCACGTGAGATTGATCCAGTGAGGGTATCTGGGATGTCTGCTGAGCTGAAGAGGTATGTGGATGACAGGATGCTGTTGAAGCAGTATGCGGAGAACGATCAAGTTATGGATAATGGGAAAGTGCTTAAGGTTCAGTTGGAGGAGGTTCCTCAACTATCTGAAACCCATGAGAGGCTTGTTAGACCTGTGATTAGATTGCAGGATAGGCATATTGTTCTCACTCGCATCAATCCAGAGGTATAATCTGCTTGATGCTGTTTGGTTGTTGCAAGTATTCATGTATTTGTGCACTTTTATGGAATATTTACTTTTTATTTTGATATATATCGGTATAATTATGCAAAATTCATTATAATGAAAAGAGAATAAAACAAAGTATGTCTTAAGATGCATATCGAAAGAAAAGGATGAGGTTTATAGCATTGTTTGTTAGTTGGAACTTGGAACTACTGACTTTTTATCATGTCAAATGTTGATATAGTTATTTTTCCTCCAGCTACAAGAAGATAGAACCAAAAATTGCACTCATTTTCTTTCTTGGTTTAATTTTGTGAATTATGAGTTTATCATGGGTTGGGTGGCAAATAAAACTTGTATGAAATATAAAACAATATAACCCTTATTAGTGCTTGACTTTTTTTTTATGTTGCTTAAGGATCAAGAAAATAGGTCGATCAAAGCATGCATCTCTATCTTTCTTGGTCATTTTCTCTATAGTCCATGTCATCAATTTATTCGATTTTTCAGATTTGTTTATGTCCCAAACGGTGATTTACAATTTCAAAAACCTCTTAAAATGACCACAGGACTAACATTCCATGCATATGGATATAGATATCTGGATATATCAGACATTTGGGTTATGTTTCATGGGTTCTCCTGGCCAATACAGGTGCAGCTTTCCATCCTAAAAGTACATTGCTCTTTGCTCTGGTGCTTATTTTGGGTGCTGGTTGGAAATTTTTAGAAGAGACGGTTGTAAATTGTTTGTACTTTGTTTGATCATATGCTTCCCTAGCTGTTAAATTGAACATGCTTTTGAGCTGCCATTACTGTTTTGAGGAAGCTTACGTTGATTATTGATTTTGGATCAAGTTTGAAGCAGATATACACTCTCGGTCATGGTTGACTTTAGCTGAACTTTACTTGGGTTGCCTCCAAGCATATTTTGGCTTGGTACTTGGTAGGCTTATAATCATCACGACACTGAATTACTTATGTTCTGCATTTATTCGTTGGTTATTTCTATACAAATGTTGGAGAGTTACTTATCACTCAGTTTTATCAGTAGCCATATGCAGTCAACTGATTTCGAAAGCAATAAACATTTGCTCATGTTTATGAATTATTTTCTTTATAGATTCGTGATACAAGTGTGCTTGTGAGGTTGAGGCCTGCTTGGGAGGACCTGCGAAGTTATTTAATAGCAAAAGGCCGCAAAAGGTTTGAAGTTTATGTTTGCACAATGGCTGAAAGAGATTATGCGTTGGAAATGTGGAGGCTTCTAGATCCAGAATCACACCTTATAGCACCAAAGCAACTGCAGCAGCGTGTTGTTTGTGTTAAATCAGGCTAGGACGTTTACTATCTTGAAAATATAGTTGCTTACACTTTTTAATTGGAATCTTGTGCATTAGCGATTGTCTGTTATCAAAATGAAACTGACATATGAGTAATTTTCCTGAAATCAATTTTAGGTTTGCTTAGTCTTGTATTTTCTGATATGAAAGGGGTGGTTTAAACTCCGAAGCTTTTAACAAATTGAAGTTAATATACAATCCATTTTACAAGTGCAGTGCATAAGGTATTTTTCTTTAGTTCATGTAAGCCACCTTGCATTTTACCAACATTGTTTAGAAACCCCGTGAATACTGGAAATTGGTTGAACTGAAGTTTATTTAGGCACAAGTGTTAGAATTTAATTATTTTGAGTTTAAAAGAAGGTGCTGTTTTGGAGGAAAAAGAAATCTGTCAGATGTTGTAGGATTTCTTTAGAGTTCAATTCATTTTTACATAATTGATGGTTGTGTTCACAATCAAATTGCAAAAGTACTTTACATCTCGAACCCCCTAGATAAGGATAATGTAGGAAATGAGATTGCTTCAATTCATTATTGATTTATTTCAACCGTAAGAATTTTGCTATAAATTGGATACTTGCACATGATTTATTTCTAATGGAGTGTAATGTTAATTTAAAATCCTTTTATTATTGGCGGCAGGCTCTAGGAAATCTTTGTCACATGTTTTCCAGGATGGTATGTGCCATCCGAAGATGGCAATGGTAATTGATGATCGGTCAAAGGTTTGGGAGGACAAGGATCAACCGCGAGTTCATGTAGTTCCTGCATTCATGCCTTACTATGCTCCTCAGGCAGAGGTACTAGAACTTAAAAGCATGACATTACTTAATTCATATATTTTATTTTCTATGATTTTCTTTATAAGTGAAATCTCTCCCTCTCTCAAGTTTAGATGGCGAATGCTGTTCCGGTCCTCTGTGTGGCAAGAAATGTTGCATGCAATGTTAGAGGTTGTTTTTTCAAGTAAGAGCCATTAACTTCATCTGGTCAAAGCATTTTATCAGACTATGGATTCTGGAATGTTCATGATTTCATTTCTTATTCTTGGCCTGTTACGTTGTGTAGAGAATTTGATGAGAATTTATTACGGAGAATCTCTGAAGTGTTTTATGAAGATGAGGTGATAAATTTACCTCCTGCTCCTGATGTGAGCAACTATATGATGTCAGAGGTACATAAAAACTGAAATGTTTCCTTCTTCATTATAAGTTTGTATCTTATTCTTATTCTATTATATAATGTCTATACTGTAGGATGCTGGTTTTGTACCCAACGGGAATAGTAATGCACCCTTTCATGAAGGAATGGGTGGTGTTGAGGTTGAAAGGAGATTGAATCAATTGGTGAGTTTATGTACTTGATCCAAATTAATGAACTAAGAGAGGTGTACTTGACTTTGAGTTGGTGATGGTATTATATGTTGTTTGTGATTGCAAATAAGATAGATATCCAATTACCACTACTTTTTTTTTTGTTTTTTTATTGCGTCTTGGAAACTAGATATATTTGCTTCTCTGATTCATTCTTGTATTATCAGGATGAGAAGAATGCTATTGACTCAGCTAGTCATTCTATGACAAATAACTCTGAATTGAGATCTGAAATCACCCAGCCACCTGCTGCCATAATTCCAAATGTCGTCGGACCAATGTCTTCAACAACATTTGCTCCTTCACAGAGTATGGATTTATTTTGTTTCTATTTTATTTAGTTCTATTTGTGGTGATATTAAGTACGTGATATATGATATTGGAACAACTTCTTTAAAGTTCTCATACTTAGTATGCTTATATCCCAGAACCTAGTTTGTTGGGAGCTCCTATGAGACGAGATCTAAGGAATCCAAATTCAGGTCAGCCTCCTCTTCTATCCAGGGTACCTGCACCAATACCATTATCTTCTATACAGCCACAAGGAGGTTGGTTGGAGGAAGATATCAACAGAGCACAAATGAATAATCGACCTTCAGGATTTGCTCAGGAAAGTGAGTCACTAAAATCAGACAAGCAGCGAGCACTTCAGAATCCATTTGTGCTTAGTACACCAGCATCTGCTTCCACAGTTTTAGTGTCACATGTGTTGCAAGTGAAGGGTGAAGAGGTTAGTCTAAATTCATTTGAATTAGTACTTGAACGTAATTTCAGTTTCAAATTTAAACGTCTAGGTATTGCTGTGAGCATTATATATAAGTGAGGTTTTGCTTGCAGTCAATTGCTGGACATGACATACAAAAACAGAGTCTTCCTCCTGCAAGTGGCCATCCATCAGGTATGTGAACCTTTCAGTTGCTACAGTAATTTTTGTATTTGTAATGATCACTGTAATTTTTCAGATGAAGAGAATACTACTTCACTACTTTAGGTTTAACATTCACTAATTAAGACTATTCTTTAGACAGGTTTGGCCCTCAAACTTGTAGCACTATATGGGTTCAATGTTTGCTGCCTTGGACTGTTCTTTAGACAAGATACCTCAAAACTTGTAGCATTTTCTACTGTAGTCCTCAAATAATAAGAAATGCTTGATCTTGTGGCAAAATTGAGATGGTCATGTCAGCTCGATCCAATGAATTTAATTGAATAAAATGAACATTGGAACACTTGATTGCATTGATTGAATTTTAAAGGATTAAATAATGCTACTATTTAGCTCTAAACTTCTCCAGTTTCCTGTTGTTGTTCATTATTCATGTCTAATCCACAGTCCAGATAGGACACGTTCATAAATTGCGTTGGAAATAAGACATCATCTGTGATTTCATGTGAACCACTCTGTTAGGCAGTTGATCCGAATATTCATACTAATTGCTGATTTAAGTTTCTTGCAGAAGTTGGTGTTCCTCAGAATAGCAAAGAGTTTCAAGCTGAGGCTGTAAAATTGAACCTTCTACCATCCAACTTATCTATTGGAGTGCTGCAAGAAATTGGACGCAGATGCAACTCTAAGGTACAGATTGGTTCACGCATTGATGACAATTTCCTCACTTTGTTTTTTGTGAGGTTCACTGGAATCTTGGTCCTGATGTGCAGGTTGAGTTCAGATCTGTTGTGAGCACCAGTAAAGATTTGCAATTTTCTGTTGAGGTCAGTAAAGAAAAAGTGTTGCTGCAACTTACATTTTCTACTAAAGTCACTGTTATTATATGAAGTTAGTGGATGTTATTAGTTTGGTACTGAAGTTGTGAAACACAAATTTCGTGTTGTTCGGTGAGCGGTTTATACATCTTAATCTGTTGCTTGAAGTGTACTAACCATTTTATAATTCATGGATAGTAGTACTGGAAACTTATGAATACTGATTTCACGTTTTGTTCAGACAGTATTTAATCCATTTATGTCTACTTGTTTGATAATTATGTCCATGAGCTTGCCATCAAGGGTTGATTGGGTAGACAAAATTTCTCACTTCTGTAATTGGAATGAGATAAGTACTTGAAATATATTATTTAATAAGTTCTTTTTGCCAATTTGTTATTTTCCTTTGTTTGTTCCATTTATTTTTTTGGTTATTGCAGAATCAAAGTGGGATGTGGCAAAAAAATAAAAATGGACCCTGTTTTTTTACATTATATGTTTGAATGATTGTCATATGTAAGATGTGATAGGATCATAAAATTTTGATTAATATTTAATTTATTGAGGATATGTTTCTGTAGAATAAGTGTTTTTCCCCACTGCTTATTTCTTTCTGTTGAGGCTCTGAAAAGATGTAGTGTTCATGTCATTTGTTTTCTCTCCTTTTCCCTGTAGGTATACTTATCATACTTTGGTGGACCCCAAAAAACTCATTTTATTGAATTAAATGATTCAGGTTTTGTTCACTGGTGAAAAGATAGGTGTTGGGATGGGTAAGACAAGGAAGGATGCGCATCAGCAAGCTGCTGAGAATGCTCTTCACAGCTTGGCAGGTATGGTAATTAGTCGATTCAATTTTCTTTAAACATGGTTTCCTTGTTAGGCTGTTATTCTGTAAATGTAACAATGTAATTTCATCAAATGTTGAGGGGTTGATGTGGGTGATAGTTTGATAATGCGTATATTTAGTGGTCTTTTATGAAGATATTTCCGAGTTTAACATGCATTAGCTGTAAATACTTTTTCTTTCTAGTTCTTCTTCTGGCTGATTGCAGCTCACAGTCAATGATGCATATAGTGTTGAATGTATTTGTTGTTCTCAGAAAAATATGTTGCATACATCACACCTCAGTCTGGAGCTGTAGACCATGATTTTGATAAGCTGTCTCTCGGAAAAGAGAATGGATTTCTCTGGGACATTGTCAATCCTGGATCGAGTGAAGTGGAGCCAGAAGATGGTTTACCTAAAGAACGTACATCTGAGGTGGGGGTTTTTTGATGATCCTCTCAGTAGTTGATTTGATTTACTTGCTCAAAAACATAGGTGATGCTTGGATAAAGGGTATGTAGGCAAGAAAATTCCAGACGAGGTATAGTGGTTATCTGGAGAGAAACCACTCCTTTTTTGGATTTAGCAATGCACCAAGATGTGGGAGCTAAAAGCCTAAAACAGTGAAGGGAGTGAGCTTGCTCCATGTCTGCTACTGCTGTCTTATGCAGGCTCCAATTATTCCTGTTTAAAAGGTAAGGACTTGGTGGTCAGACCCTAGTTTCTACCCATTATCCAAGTACTCCCATGTTGTATCAGCAAAATTGTTTCTTATTTGTTATTTTGTAATAGTTGATTTACTATACTTGTGTTCAATACATGACAAATTAAGTTGGTTTTGAAACTGCTCTCTCTCCAAGCAAGTGAAAATATTTTTCTTTCTTGGATTGGCTAAACCTTGAGGACTGTACTAAACATTTATTTGGAACAATTGTTTAAACACATTGTCTATTATAGATCTGTAAAACCGATAGGAGTTCCTTTCACTTGATATAAGTACTGTCTGGAATGCAGATTTAATCTGTTTGATTGAAAAATCATTTACAGGATACTGAAGTTGAACCTGGGATCAGTTCATCTAATTTTGTGAATCAGCAGCAGCAGAAGCGTGCCAACTCCCCTAGGTAACGTAAAAGATAAGTTTCTTTTCTTTTTGGTCTTTAAGAGTCTTAAAATCACTCAAAAGAGTTTTTTGCCCGTTTTTTAATTTCTGAATCAGAGGTTCTTACACTTTCTAAATTATGCTTTGTTTTTATTTTTGACTTGTCCAAACCTTGATGTGTGATTTACTATGGGAAATGGGGTCTTCTGTTGTGAGCTTTGTATGGTTTATTTATTTGGGTTTTTGAAGGCTAAGAAATTCATTTAATTGCCACACAGATGCACTATTCCTTTATGTCTTATTTGAAGGATATCTAAGCAAATCCTTCTTAATGATTTTTTATACTTCATTATTTGCATGGTGCAATATGTGGCTGCATAATTCAGAATCTGAAAATCTATACATTCTTTTCTTCCTCTAATGGTGTGCTCAAGAGGGTTCTCTGTCTTGTATTTGAAGGATTTTGTAGGCTTCTGAGCTTATGCTTAACCTTAGGAGAGAAGTCAACCTTTTCCAAATGTTGACCTGTGGGCATAGAGCCAGTTCTGGTGCCGATTTTTAAATACCTTAGGAGAACTCACCCTTAAACTCTTAGGTGAGAGCCCAAGGCAAGGCCTGGTCTACCCTATATAGAGTTTCTCATGTATGCAATGTCGCATACTGGATCATAACTGGCATGTGCTTAATGGATGTCGGTATAAGCCTTGAACAAATAGCACCATCCAAGCTGGAAATATTGATTTTTGCTTTATGTGCTGTCAAGCAAGAAGGAAATAGAAGGGTGAGTTGCTTCTTTTGCATGTTGTTTGACAAGTTATTTAACATTTTGAAGCCTTTATTTAGATTTTCTTTTAGATACATTGTTGAATTTCTTTGGATATGAAGTTTTATTGGCATTGTGGATTGTTCTGCGCTTTATTTGTCACCTTATTTTGTTTGTTCAGTTGTTGATGCGTGTATTATCTCATGTTATATTTGCTTGGCTTATCTTTGGATTTATCGGTAATGATGGCAAATTGCATAATTTTATGTGATGATTTTGGTCTAATTTTCGGCTCCCTAGAAGTACTTCTCGAAGCATGTTGCTCCCCATATAGTTTACTGGCCAGCTAATTCAATTTAAAAGTAATCATGGTTAAGCCTTCTGATATGGCTGCTTTTAATTTCTTAAAAAGAGTTGTTTTTTTTTTTTGTTTTTTTTTTTTTTAATTCCAGATTGCCGCAATCAATTCCAAGCAAAAGGACAAAGGAAGAACTAGTGCGTGGTTCACAAAGTACACCATTTTCGCGGCAACAGAAGAATGGGCATCATGTTTCATGAAAGCTATATAAAAAGATGGAAGTGATGACAAACTGAAAAGTTAGCTTAGGCCGAGGCAGATATCTCTTCCCTTGTTCAATTTTGTTCACCTTCTGAAATGATTTGTACCTTTAATTTTTTTTTTTTTTTTTTTTTTTTTTTTTTTGGTTAGAAAATTATTTTTTCATTTTTCATTTCGTCCCCATCTTTCTGGTTTGCCAATTGGATGGGGGGCGGAGCTTGTCCTTCAAAGTGTATAAATATATATGGTTTCTTTCAAGCTTTAGTTTCTTCGCCCAATCTACATGTTCCAATATTTTCTTGTGGCTTGCTTTTCCCGGTCGTTGTCATTGATTACCGTAGAGCATGGTAATTATAAATCTCTTGTGATTAAGATATTTGACAATAGAAACAAAAAATTTATTTTCCCCTGAAGTTCGGTAAATACCTTAAAAATTTTATCCTTGCTAAGCATTAGCGTTGCATCTTGAGCTGTATTGGAGCTTGAGCGTAGATTTGGGGAGCCCAAGGACACAGCCGAAGTTTCTGAAATTGTCCTGAACTTGACCCTTAATTAACTAATTTATTTATTTTGCTGCGGCTCTCAAATTTCTATGCATGGTGCAGGTACTGCAGCACAACGGCCAGGAGTTGTTGGGATTGGCTCTTTGCTTCCACTTCCAGTATATTGCCTGCATTGAACAGTAAAACATGTTAGTTACCCTAACGTACGCCGTTGTTCTTGGTCTTGATTAGGGAAACCCTCAATTTTTACAATTTCCATTTTCCAATACACAAATTGCATTTTCATTATAAGACTGATTATTATGTCTTCTTTACCAGATCGGAACATTATAAAACTAATCCAAGGTAATAACTGCAAATGCAGATACAGTCATCGATTGTCACTCCCCCTATCAGTTCTGCCCATCGCCCCGGGTATCTGAAATTCAGCATTAAATATTAACATGGGCTGTACAGGTAATATACTTTCAATTCTACTTTATTTTGATACTATTTCTCACTTTTTTTCCTTTAAGAAACTCTATTTCTATCACCTTAGCTTTTTCTAAGAACACCACAACTTTCTTATCCCTGCTCAGGTCTCCCTTAACTCCACAAATACCAAACAAAAGTTATCGTAACTAGTTGGACTGGCTATTCTTGATTGGAACCAAGAATAAGCATTTTATAGTAAAGACTGAATTCTATTGAACGCTCATTAAATTGAAACAATTCTAAAATCTAACTCCACATATATCACAAACTATAATTCTCTCATTGTATACATAAACATAGCAAAATAAGGAAACAGACTGCACCAATCTTTAAAAGAAATGGCTACATCAAAATATCATGGATGAGTTGCAAAACACTGTACATGCTACAGAAATCCTAAATTAACTAACAGCTTTTTTATTGTTTTACGACCCCATGGAAGGTCATTCTGCAAAGCACCGTTTCCTATATGCTGCATCTGGTTGTTAGCCGGTGGGTTTTGTTCGACCTCCGTGTGAATCTGCTGTTCATCATTAAAAACATCCGTCGTTTCTTCTCCACGTGGATCTTCAACAATTTCACTCTTCTCATCTAACTGAATATTATCAGGCCTCACTTGAGTCATTTCTGCTGCGTGTGGATTGCCATCAATTTCACACTTGTCATCTAACTGAGTAGTATTAGGCCTCACTTGAGTCATTTCTGCTTCATGTGGATTGCCATCAATTTCACACTCGTCATCTAACTGAATATTGTTAGGCATAGTCAACGTATAAAAGGACTAACAAAATTGTATGAGGGAATAATTTTTCAGTGGTATGGATCTCTGAAACATGTGAAATTCTAGCTACCGGAAATTAAAATTGACAAAAAAAAAAGAAACTATTAGCAAAATAAGCAGTTACCTCTGTCAAATTGTGGTTCTTAACTTGATCAACTCCAATTGATGCCTCAAACTCTCTACTTGCCTGAGCTTCCTCCTGAATCAATGATTCATTTGAAACCGTAGATAGCGGAGGCAGTCCAGGTACCAGAACAGGTTCATTTTCATCACTGGTAACTAATGGAACTCTTCCATTGTTTCCAATAGCCTCCTTTTCATTTTCACGTGGCAATTTATAACTTTCACTCACAGCAGAGTCCTCCTTTGAGTAGCAGATATTATCTGCAACAATGGGCACAGCTATGTGCTTCTGTTCCAAAGGAGGAATATTATCAGCAATGATTGTTTCCTTGTAAGTTGATTCGCTTTCTGTGTAAGAATCAACATCATTTTTTTGAGTGAAGTTCTCAGCAACAAGAAGCATTTCTTTGTCAAAAATAGGATCTTCATTTCCACTTGTAATTCGCTCTTCCTCTGATAATTTCTGTAATGTATAATCTTCCCAGTCTTCCAATAGAACAATAGTATTCTTAGTCTCCCAAGTTCTGAGAATTCGATCCGGTCCTGGTTGCCATAAAACCTTGCCAGTAATTTGTTTTAGTATGAACTTGAACTCAGTAGATTTTCCAATGGGTATATCCTATAATAGAAAGAGAAAGCCGTTATTAGATCAGTAACCTAATTAATCAAATTCAGAAGTTGTTAGTCACTTTCTGCTTACAAGATCAAGAGTCCAAACATGGCCATCAGACCAGTTCAATGGTATTGCATTCTCAGGGTCCCACATGCCAAAAATTGGATCATTCCCTACCATAGCAAATTGCTCACCAAATGAACACTCTTTTTTCAGTTGCACTTTCACATTAACTGTCTTTGATTGATCTGCATATGGAAAGCTCAGATTTTTAAATTCCTAAAGAACAGAAGAAAAGGCAAAAGGCAAGAATTACCTGTTTCTTGGTTTTGTGTTTCCACTGTCTCCAAATCCGTCTACAGAGAAGAAATAAAAAAAGTTGGACTCTTGAAGAAGGAAAAGAAAATGAAAAAAAGAAAGATCTCAGTAAAAGACTGCATGCCTGCTGGGACTTTGTTGAGAAAGAAGAAGCATAAATCGGATGGAGACCCTTTTGTCCAAGGCAAATCAAAAGCTTCATGGATGGGAAAAATCCATTTTTGACATTTGTGATTGAATTAAACTCTCTCCAACAACAATAACGTCTATCTCCATTTCTGTCTAACAAAAGCATGGACAAAGAGGAGGAAATGCTCGCTATGGCTTTCATCACTCACTCTCTCAGTAGCAGAAGCAAAGAGTCGATGACTGATCTGATTATTATCGCAGAAATGCAAGAAAAGACTGTTCGTTTCCGTGTGTATTTTCTATTGGTTGGCGTTAGGCTATCTTGCTGTGGTAGTTATCATTTTATTTCTTTAAAAAAAAAATTTAATTTATCAGGTTGTGCGCTATTATTTAATTGACGGTGACGATTTTTGAGCGGATAAATGAAGGGATCTAAATCAACATGGCGCAATGAAACGTGTGACAACCCTTTTTTTTAATAAAAAGAACTCTTTTTGGGTTTGGAGTCAGCTTGAGAATTCAAACTAACTAGGTGTAGTAGTACTTCTTAAGGACTCTGCGCAATGGTGGACAGGCACTTGGTCTCTGAGTTGTTCTGAGTTAAGCTTAGTCGACTGTTGAGTTCAAGTTGGACTCAGTAAAAGTATATTTAAGTTGGAGCTGAACGAGTTTTGACAATAGCTTGTTAAACAGATATATTTGTTGGATGAATTCAAAAGAATTTTTTCTCGGCCAAATCTTAAAGATTAAGCTCATTCCCTAGCCTTTCGTTTCTTGCTTTGGGTGATCCAAACTACAAACCAAATGTTTCTTCTCTTGTGGTCAAGAATTAAAATTACTTTTTCCTTTTTCCTTTTCCATTATAAATTTGAGGTCCTCCACGACTTGAGATATGCTTACCAGGCCACAGAATTAAGAGCCTTTGGGCTTTTAAATTATTGGGTTTGTTTGTTTGTTTTTTTATTGAAGGGCAAACTCGACAAATGTCATACCTGAGAAGTAAGGTTTCAAACTAAATAAAATTCTGTTTGAAACAAATCAATTACACAAAATTTTGAAAAATTCACTTAAACATTTAAAATTTTATATTTAAAATGATGAAAAATATAGATTTAATTGAATTGGATTAGTTTAATTCAAATCCTATTAAAATTGTTAGAATTTGTAAATGAATTTTACATATTAATCCACTAATATTTATTTTGACTAAATTGCCCCCGCACATCAAATATTATGTTATTGAATATATTGCTCATATTTATTTTTTTAGTATTTTTTTTAAGAGTTTGAAGTTGTTATTGTATATGATTATGATTATATGTTGAATCCAAATAAATTTTTAATTTTGAATGTATTTTAATCTATTAATAAAAATAAAATTTAAACATTTGCAAGGATTTAAAATTTAAAATTTTAAAATTTAATTAATTAATTATGGTAGAATGTGAATGATTTATTTATAGAATATTTTTATTAAATTATTATATTAATATTATTTTAAAAAATAAAGATAAATAAATTTTCATTTAAAAATTATTCCAAACATAATTTTATGAAATTCAATTGAATTTATTATTTTAAATTATAATATATTAAACACAATAAATTCATTTGCAAAGGAATTGCACTTAAAATTTATTTATAAATTAATTTTATAATTATGATTCATTTGTTTCAAACGATATTTAAATTTTATAAATATTTAGAAATTAACATAATATCAATTTTGTTAAAAAAAAAATTAAATAATGTCAAAAGTAACCTTAAAAAAGAAAGGCTTCCGTGAGTCAACCATAAAAGTAAGTGACAACGATAATGACATGTGGCAGATTTCGATGGCCGCGACCGACTTTCGCATTGACAATAAAGAAGACGAGAGCAATGGTGATGGCGACAAAAGCGATGAGAGCAACAACGATAAAGATTATGGCGTTGAAAATGATGAAGGCAATGGTGATGACGACGACAACAGTAACAACGACGACAGTAATAGCCACAATAGTAACAACCACGACGACAAGAAAACAGTAGAGTAATAAATGAATAATGAATATTTTAATATTTAAAATCAAAATCACATCTTTTAAAATAAAATTTTAAAATATGATATTTATTATAATATTATTTTTATTTTTAATTTTTTAAAAAAAGTTAACTATTGAATTATAGGCTGGTGGGAAATAAAGCTATTTGGTTATGCAAATGCAATGTATTAGAAATACCAAATTTTACCTTCCAAAATAATTTAAAACAAGTATCTAATAGATTTAAAAATATTACTATTATACTATAAATCGGCCAATCAGGTGCGACCAAGACTTAATTCTAGTCCGGTGGGCTGCAGATACCCTTGATTAAGACAAAAAAATATATATATTTTTTATCAATTATTTTTATTTTTATTGAACACTTGAAATATAGAGTTGTGAGCTCAAACGCTAAACGGTATGCACCAAAAGCAAGCTCTCAATCTGTGGTTCCCAACTATCTCAAACTAATAATATATTACATTATTTAATAGCAACTATATAGGGATTGGTGATTAATAAATAAATTAATATATAATTAATAACTTCGCTGTTGAAAATACAATTATTATTGTATATTCAATTTTTACTTATGAATTGGTCTCATCCCAATCAAAGCAGTTCTATTGCAGTAAAAGGGAACTATAGATTAATATTGGAAGAAGAAGAAGGAAAATTTTCAAGTATTTAGATGTAATAGTTCTTAGATAGCAGCTGTATACAGCAGATGTCAAACCAGAGGTGTCTGGTTAACATTTATCTATCATCTTTCTGCTTTTTCTCTTTGTTCCAAGAAATGAATTTCTAATATCATGCAATTTATGGACAACAAATTTCATAGCCATTCGCTTTGTAGGAGATGTCGAAGAACATGCGAGTCCAATTCTGAGTGTTGAGGCCAGATATTCCTCTATTTTAATTGTACAGGTCTGTGCATCAGTGTCTTTAATTATTGCCTTTTCGTCTATGCCATCTTCATCATCTTCTTCTTCAAGAAGCATTGTTGGGTCAATAACATCCATGGCATGTCCTGGCAAAGCCATTTCCACAAACTTGTCGATGCTTCGATCATCTGTGAACATGTCATCGGTAGGCCTTTTTCCGGTAAGCATCTCCAACAATAGTATTCCATAACTGTAAACATCTCCAAGCACAGAGACTTCTCCAGCTAATCCATACTCTGTTGTACAATAACATGCAACTGATATTATATACTTCATATGTAATTTATATTTAGACACTAAAAATCTGTTTGATAATGAGGTCTGAAAATGCTTTTTCAAAAATACCCCATTCAGAAAAAAATATAATGTTGTTTAACTGTTCTAAAACTTTTATGATTAGGACTTAAAAGATTCAAATACCTGGAGCAATGTAACCAATTGATCCCTTTAAGCTAAATGAAATTGCTTCAAATTTGAAGGGGTATTGTGATGCTTCAAGTAGAAACCTCGCCAATCCAAAATCTCCAACATGAGCTGTCATATCTTCATTGAGAAGTATATTGCTTGGCTTTAGATCACAGTGAACAATTGTAGTTTCACACTGATGATGCAGATAATCCAATGCAGAAGCAACATCAATTGCCATATTCAATCTTTGAATAAAGCTCAATCTCTTTGTTCTAGCTTTTTCATCGCTTCTGGGATGCAACCACTCGTCCAAACTTCCATTAGGCATAAACTCAAAAACAAGCGCTTTAAAATCATTGCCTTGAGGGTCAACAGTTGAGCAAGTCGTGATGATTCTAAGAAGATTTCGGTGCCTTATGCTTCTCAAAGCATTGCATTCATCAATGAAACTCCTTGAAGCTCCTGCTTGTTGAAGGTTCAAAACCTTAATAGCAACAATTTCGCCATCACCAGATAAAATTCCTTTATATACAGAACCAAAACTTCCTGAACCTATAAAATTTTCAGCAGAGAAGCCATCAGTTGATTTTATAACTTCTGAATAAGACATGCCAACTTGCCATTCCTCTATGGGAGGTGAAGCCAAACGTTTCTTTCTCGAATTTCTCACCATACAGAACATAGAAGCAGAACATAATACAAGGAAGGCAAAGATTGCTGCAATTGTTGAAAAGATTACAACTTGTAGGGTAACTCGTTTTCCTTTCTGTTCATTTGAGCATTCAGGCAAAAGTAAATTAGGAATACCACCACAGAGCCTATCATTTCCAATTACAGAAATGGCACTTGCATTTGCAAATACACCTTCTGTTGACAACTTCCCATCGAAGTCATTGTAAGATAGATTGAGATTGTTGAGAGACAATAGCTTGCTAAGAAATTCAGGAACCTTTCCTGAGAAGTTGTTGCAGGATAGATCAAGTTCTACTATACCTCTTAAATTTCTCAAAGAATCAGGAATTTTTCCTCCAAATTTATTTCTCCCCAAGCGCAGGTGTTCCAAGCTTGTACAGCTTCCAAGAGAGCTAGGAATTTCACCAGACAATTTGTTCTCTGACAAATCCAACTCCACGACATTATGTAAATTACCTACTTCTATTGATATGGAACCAATCAAAAAATTATTAGACAAGACCAATGCTATTGACAACGAAGAAAGACCAATGACTTCTTTGGGTATGCTTCCATTAAGATTATTACTTGACAAGTTTAGCTTTTGAAGATTTTGACATTTTCCTAAACTTTTAGGTATACTTCCTTCAAATCTATTTTCCTCCATGAAAAGCCATGCCAGTCTAGTCAAGTTACCTATGGAAGATGGAATTGATCCAGACAGTCTATTAGAATTCAAATCCAAACCCTGTAATTTCTGCAGTTTCCCAATTACAGTAGGTAAATTTCCACTTAACTTGTTGCCTTCCAATCCAAGTGTGTCCAAGTTAATTAGGTTTGCAATCCCAATAGGGATATTTCCACGAATCAAATTCTCTCCTAAAGTAAAAATCTGTAACTGCTTAGAAAGGTTAGCTATGGAGCTAGGCAATTCACCTCCAAAATGATTTCTTCCCAAACCCAACACTTCTAAATTAGTGCAATTAGATAAAGCACTAAAAAAATTCAAGTCATCAATTTCTCCATATCCCAAATTGTTACCATCAAAATTAAGTCTAACTAACCTCTGCAACCTTTGTAAAGAACTAGGAACCTTCCCAACTAGACCATTTTGAGCAAAATCAAGAACCTGAATTTTAGAAGCATTTGGCAAAGAAATAGGAATAAATCCTGTAAAATTGTTAGCACCACCAGCAAATACTTGAAGACTAGGAAATTTCGAGCCAACATCTTGTGGTAATTGCCCATGAAGCATGTTTGAAGCAACAGAGAAATAGTAAATAGAAGAAATATTGTAAATTGAAGAAGGGACTGTACCGGAAAGATAATTTCCATAAAGTTGAAAAAACCCTAATCCTGAACACCGGCCAATCTCATCAGGAATCTTTCCGTGAAAACTGTTCACTGCAAGTACTAGAGCAAATAGAGAAGAAAAGTTCCCTATCCAAGTTGGAATTGTTCCTGTCAAGTTGTTTCTTCCAAGACCAAGAACAACCAATTTAGATAATACGTTAAGCTGTATTGGAATCTCTCCTATAAAATTGTTGCCTGATGCTTCAACTACCGTAAGTTCTTTACAATGGGTGAGATTAGATGGAATTTTCCCACTAAAGGAATTGTAAGTCAAGTTTAAAATCTGCAACCGCCATAAACGCCCCATTTCTTGAGGAAGATCACCAGAAAAGATGTTGTCAAATAAAGTGATTGCTGTAAGGAATGTGAGATTCCCTATAGAAGGCGGTATCGAGCCTGCTAATTTTTTAGATTCTAACTTCAAAGATATCACTCTGTCATTTGAAGGATTGCAAGAAACTCCAAACCAATTGCAGAAATGGACTGAATCATTCCAAGAACTCATGATATGAAGAGGATCTTCAGTTATGAGGTTCTTGAAGTCGAGTAAAGCCAGTCTGTCAGTGACATTTCCATGGTTATCAGTAGCAGCTGCCATTGTAGTTGATTGTAAGCTAGAGTTCATGCATAAAACAAGAATCCAATGGAAAAGATTGTTTAGAAGCCACCTGGGATTCAACAAAAAGTTGATCATTTTTTTCATTACAAAATGAAGATTATTTTGCTCAAATATACGTGACATTTAAAAATAATATTCCAAACAGGAAATAATAAAGAATCAGACAGAGAGTTAGGTAATAATAATTGGAGTTGTTACAAACGTACTTATGCCATTTAAGATCAAAGATATTTTCCTTTTCAATATTTCTAGATTAATTTATGTTTGTCTAAATATCTAGATTTAATTCATGGGTAGTTTAGTCAATTAATTTTATTTTTTTCTTTAGAATTGAGTAATTCATTTTTTTTTTAAAACTAAAAAATTATCACTTCACAAATGGATCCACCTGTCATTGGACAATAGGTGGGACATATCATAATTAATATGTATATGCCATCAAATTTGCAGCCTAACCGATCTACAAGGGCGGCAACTGTTAGAGATTCGCAGGTGAAGTTGAGACACTGTTATAAGGAATCAAACAGGGTGGCTTATAGCTTAACTAATATGGCGATAGAAGCTTCTCAACGAGTTAGTATCTTCACTGCCCCGGTTCCTGCGCAAGAGGTGGTTCGATGGCCACAGTTAGTTACTGTTTAGTTGTTTTCTGGGTTCTGTCCCTTCCTTCTGTATTCAAAAAATAAAAAAGACTACAATTATTTGATAATATCAGGTTCGAATGTGGCTTTAGAATATCAGAATCTCACAGAGTGCTGCTAAATTATGTGAGCATTTTCTTTGGAGCTCAGGTGCATGGGGTGAATGATCCATACACCTAAGAGTAAACGATCCTTGTCCCCTATTCAATAATCAAGAAAGCGGTGACTAATGGAATTCATGAAAACTTGAATGGACAGTGATACACTAATAAATATTGTAGGAGCTTATATGTGATAATGGCAATGTATTGAAGTTTTTGCCATATATAAAAATGATAGTGAGCAATACGTACCCCAAAGATTTTATAGCGCTCGCTTGGGGTGTGCATGGTTTGGGTTAGGACGAAAATTCATAATATTTGGTCATATTCCACAATATTTGATGAAAAAAATAGAGTTTTAATTTTTCTATCCCAGTTGAAAATCCGGATATATGAAACAAGACAGAAGAAATCAGGTTGGAAATCAATCGAAATTTTTTATTGTCTTACTAAATTATTTTTCATAAAAAAAATATTATATTCATCGATTACAATCAAACAAAATTCATTTATATAAATTTGAGTTAAAAAAAATAAATAAATCAAATGATTAAGGAAAAATTATTATTTCATCCCTGAGTTTTTATCAAATTAATAATTTCGTTCATGTATTTTGGTCAAATTATTCGGACGTCTCTAAGGTTTGGTTCCGTCTAATAATCTAGTCCTTCCGTCCAAAAAGGGTTGATTTTCCGTTAATTTTACATTTAAATAACAAAAAAAGCCTTAGGAAAAATTATTATTTCATCCCTGAGTTTTTACCAAATTAATAACTTCGTTCATGTATTTTGGTCAAATTATTCAGACGTTTCTAAGGTTTGGTTCTGTCCAACAATCTAGTCCTTCCGTCCAAAAAGAGCTGATTTTTCGTTAATTTTACATTAAAATGACAAAAAAGCCTTATTGTGGGACCCACAATTAACAAAAACCAAATTTAGAAAATCTCAAAATCCTCTCTCCAAGTTGCAAAAGCAACGGCCTCCCTCCCATCCTCTCTAATTAATTTTTCGACCTCTAAACAGTCGACGTAAGGTGATTGTCAAACCTTCAGCCGCTGTTAATCACATCATTGGCCTTCCTTCCACTAGTCGAAGCCTTTACAACGCCAGTCGAGGCTCTCCTTCTTGCAGTGCCACCATGCCTTCCAATCTGCTTCTGGCGAGTTCTAGCGACATGAGTGGTAGTAACAAGGATGTTGAGAGTCACCTTTCGACACCGACCTTGCATGGCCCTTCGGAGACATACCCGGCCCCAGCCGTGAATGATATTCGAGATACCGTATATGATCTGCGTTGTCATCGAGATCTAGTTTTGCAACAATCAAAGGCGTAGTGGTCTGGTATTTATTAATATTTTGAAAATTACAAACTACTTATCAATTAATTCTAAATCTAAATCAAAGCAATTGGATATCCGATTCAACCTTATATGACAGGACTGATCAATGCTCTAACACTAAAATTTTGTTATATATTTCATCCAACACATTAGATAGAAATCATATTCATAAAATATGATTCAAGATACCTTGGGGTGAAATGGAAAAATTTTAAATTGTTTATTGACGCGGATAAAATCAAAATTATTCCAATATTAGACCTTTGACATATATTAACTCTGAATCGATCATAATAAAATTATTAAAGATTGATATTCTTTATTTCTATTCATTGATTTTGTTTAAGTAATATTGAATCCCTGTTATGAAGTAAATGAGATAAATGGATTGATATTGGGGCGATTTGTCTCATCCTTAGATATTAGTTTTAAACCTATTTTGACTAACATGCTATGGATGAGTTAGGAATTAATTTCAATTTGATTGCACTAATCATACTCATAAGATTGCAGTTTGATTTTCAGATATTAAAAATATATATATATATATAACTAATATAATTAAATTATAATTTTTTTCCTAATATATATATACCCTATTATAATTAGGATGCGGTACAAGAACGACTGTAAATAAGATTTATAGCTGCTGGATTCAAATTTGTATACTTTCATATTGATTTTAAATTATTGAAAAAAAAATACTTCTTTTAGTTTTTAATTAGTCTATCTCACTAACAAAACTTAAATATTTTTTTAGGAATGGAAGATATTATTAAATTAAATCAGAAACAAGAATAGCTTCAATGTTTGAAAGAAGCTGAAACCAAACATGAAAACTAGCATATGAACGAGATACTTTAGCCAAGGTGTGAGCGGCTTTTTTCGCTAATCTCCATACCCAAATAACAGTAATATTATTACTATTATTACAAAGCTCAACACAGTCTGCTATAATCACACGCCATTCAGTTAATGAAAAAGACTATCTTTCTGTCTCAAGACAAATGGCTTGAACATCAATCTCCACACCAACATTTGCAAGATGGCGGGCCTTAATCCATGAGAGCACTTCCCTAAGCCCAAAAGCTTTTGCCATCTTTGGATCCAGAATGCCATGCAAAGTACCACTAAGACCATAAGAATCCCTTAACACAGACCCATAACCAGTAGACTTGCAACGAGGAAAAATGGCAGCGGCAACATTACACCTTATGAAGCCCTGAACACAGACCCATAACCAGTAGGCTATATCCAAACATTGATATCCAAACCATTCCCAATTCCCCATCGAAGCCCTCCCTTAAGCACTGCTTGAGTCGACAAAAGACTCCTTCAAGCATAACTCTGGTTATGCCCCAACACAGTATTATAAAAATCTCCATTTAAAAAGTATTTTGCTTTGAGAATCTGATAAAGAAGAACACATTGATTGGTAAGAATTCTCCGGCCTTATTTCCCCAAGAGTGCCAAATTAAAACTATGGAAGCGACAAAAAACCCAAACCTTCATACATAACTTCAATATTTAACTAAAAGTACAAAGGAAAGGAAACATTAGCCTTAAACGTATACAATATAAGTATCTTTTTATTAGTATCGTTACTGAACATGTTTCAGGTTTGGATTTGGTTTTTTATATACAATTGAAAATTGATTATAGAAATAATTTTAAATTAATTATAATTAAAAATATTTTTTTATTTTTTATTTTTTATTCCCTTATTGTTTTTTGATTGCACATTGACCTTTCATTTTTGGCAAGACTTAAATAATTCTTAAATTAAAAAAATAAAATCCAAATATAGGTAGGAGAAAAATATATATTAGCTAATGATAACAGCTTCTATTTTTTTAAAGGGAAAATGAATTATTACTAATGAGAAATAGAATCATAGAAGCTAGCATAAGAATATGAGCATATTGATTGGTTGTCTATAAAACAAAACTCAATGGCATAAACCAACAAATTATGGGTTTGAAAATAACAAATTAAAATTGTATACCCATTAAATTTTAAAGAAGCCATTCTCAAAATCACTATATAGAAGATGGGAAAAGTCACGAGAGTAACTTATATAGCACACCACCGAGGTGATGGCCTGGTGATAAAAATATTGATCATTCCGTTATATATATTGTCTAAATATTGATTTACTGTGTAGAAATTACAATCCACTCTGTGGTCTGTTTTAGGCAGGGTTCTGCTATCGTAGCCGAGCACCGCAACGCTATAATTTTATAGGAAGAGACAACGTCTCTCATCAGTGGTTGGAAAAATAGTGCCCACTAAACTAATAGTCTTAAAGTCGATAGGGACGATAACTAATACACATAATAGTCCCTTTTTTTCCGTGAAAAAAAACCCTTATATAGCACCATATACAGAGAATTGGGAAAAGAAAAAACAAGCCACTAATGAAATTTATAAAATATAAAAAGCCAATGAAAATCCGGAATTAATGATATAATCCGGAGTGGTAAGTTCAGCTCTTGATCCTATTAGCAAAAAAGTCAATATAATAGTTATTTCATTATTAAACAATATGTGATTTATCTTTCAATGCTCATTTTATTAATGATAAAATCAAAGATTAAAACATTCAAACTCCGATGGACAGAATCCTTCCTCCTCCCTTTCTACAGTTTCAGCCCTGATCGTTGATAAATTCAATCCAAGCCTCCAAAACCAAAACAATTCACCTAATTGACTTGCAGTATGGGATGCGATGCTCTCTCTTTTCACATAACAACAATAAAAGCCTTCTCAAATCAAATTCATGGTAAAAACATCTTTAACAAAATTAACTGTATTGGTGTTGGAATCAATTTGTGTATCTATTTACGGACTAAATCAGTGAAAATAGAGATTTTTTAAATTATTTTTACTTCCATATAAATTTTGAAAATTATATATGTATACTGAGAAACTATCTTTTTGCGTCATTTGGCATGCTAATCTACTATTGTTGGTAAATATGACTAGTTATACATTTTTTTTTATTCTTTGCAAATTTCTTTTTTTTTTTTCTTTTAGTAGAAAAAATTTCTTTTTAAATCACTATCTAGAAAAAAAATTACATATCATTGTTTTTACTTATACATCGTTTCAATTTATTTTGGTTTTTTTTTAAAGTTGTAAAAATCTTTTTTTTTTCTCTCTTATAAACATTTTTATTTATTTTAATAATTTTAACTACGCTTTTATCCTAAGAAAATACTTAACCTTCTTGAATATATATTATAATATTATAAATTAAGTAAAAGAGAATTTAAAAAGAAATAAAATGAAGGCTTTTACTACAGTAAAAAATTTAAAAATTTTATACTAATAAGACACATTCTTTTTGTGTCATTTGGCATATTAACTTGTTGTAGCAGGTAAACCTTACTTTTTTTTCCTTTTCAAATTCCTTGTTTTTTAATTTTTAGAAAAAATTTTGTAATTATGTATTTATGAAATAATGATATGATTTCACATAAAAAATAGATAAATAAAAAGTCTTGATATGAATATTAAAATTTTTGAAAATATTTAATCACAATAAATAATTTTTTTTATAAAATTTTATGAATAATCTTAATTAATCTCATTTATTAAAACATTAAAGATTTGAGTTATAAAAATTAAAATATGTATTAATTTAAATTATTCAAAAGATTATTATTGTTGCTTTACATATTATGCAATTTATGATATAAGTAATGATATAATTAAAATTTTTCATATTTTTTAGTTAATATTAAGTTTGCATTAACTAAATATATTTTTGAGATTATAAATGTAGTTTTGATATACAAAATAAAATTTGGATTCTTTTTCACATACCATACAAAAAATTAAACTTAAATGACTAGAATTATAGATATTATAAAGTAATTTTAGTATAATAATCATACTATGAGTCATATTTTAATTAAGTATTATAATATGTACAAAAATCATGATGAGCATCACGAAAATTTTTAAACTTAAAATAGTATTTATATAATTAATCTTTTTTTAGAAAAATATATATTTTATATTTTATTTTAGAGGAAAAATATTCACTTAGTATATTTTTCGTGTTAATTGTTTATTAAAAGAATACTTTATATTTATTATTAAATAGTTTGAATAGATATCAACAAAATAATATTTTAAATATAATAATAAATATAATTATATGAATAAAATTAAAAAATCTATAAACAATAAATGACCATTTCATTTTCAAAATAAATAAATGAGTTATCAAATACTTTTAAATATTATATTTATACTTAACAATGAAAATATAGTTACAAAATAAAAATAAAAATTTTATTTTTTATTGTTTATCTTGTAAGTAGCAAATGATCTAATTAACTTCAGATATAATGATTTATAATTAAATACTTTAAATCGGTGAACAAAAATTCCGCATCAATACAAAAAATTTAATTTTTACCCTATAGTCTTATCCTAAAATCAAATACGGTAAGGACGTGTAAAATAAAATTCTAAAAGTGAATAAAGTGGCATAATTGCTTTAGTAAAACCGTATGCATCTGTATTTCACTTTTGAAAAATAACTACGGTTGAAATTTTGAAGAATTATTCATTTTAACCTTCTAAAATTAAAATATTTTTAAATATTTTGTTTTTGTTTTTATTTCTTTTCAATAATTATTCAAAAGTAAAAAATTAATTTTATGAATTTTTAAAAAAAATCCTAATTTAGTTCCAGAATTGATTTTGGATCTATTTTTAACAATTTTAAGACTTTTGGACCAAATTGTATCTTTGTTTGTTCTTAATTTGGTCCAAATTTCATTTGCATTACGAAAATCCACTACTATATATACACACCCTTCTTCCCCAACCTCTTTGATTCGCCATTTCCATCACTCTCTCAACTTCTTCTGAAGCGAAAGAGCCAAGCCCAGGCAGATTAGCTTGGTTCATTTCCATCTGTTTCCGATCTTTTATCTGCAATTTAAGGCAAGCATCGATCTGTGTTATCTCTTTAATTTCAATTATTTTGCTTATTGTTTGTGTAGATCGTGATTCTATGCGGCGTCGACTTAGATGGGAATTGGTTGCCTTGATCGGTTTTTCTTTCGATTATATGGTGCCGATCTGGGTTTTTTTTTGTGCTTTTTTGTTGTTGTTCAAGGTGAGATCTGGAGTTAGGTATAGAATGTGAATTTGTAGGTATCCAATTTGTTGAGATCTGGAGCTGAAGTTTAAGTTATTGATTGTTTCATTTTGTTGCCTGATCTGATTTTATCGTATCTGGATCTGTGTTTATATTATTTGATCTGTTTATCCAATTTGTTTTTTATTTTCCTTTCCGATTTGTGTGGACATCATCCCTTTTTTTGTCATTTGATCTATATTTGAACTGTAAACGATAAGTGTAGATGACTGCTAGTTGTATGAAAGAAGCTATTATATTGATCTTCATTTGAGATTTAGCTATACTGGATCTGAAAATATAAAAATTTATACTGAAAACAGATTTTGCTTTGGTGATTCTAAGTTGACGGTGGCTTAGTGCATTATTATAATAGCATTATTTTGGAGCTTGCTTGTGGTTTTAGAGTAAGGAACTCTATTTTCTGCCTTTTGCCATGCACATGTTTGATAATGCATTTGATCTTGAACCATTGGAGCTTTATGTGGTTTTAAAATCCTGTTTGTAAATTGACTGCTTTGGAACATGGATTGTGCAGATTTGGAATGCATGAAAAGAGTTTGCAAATGTTCTTGATGTTAGCATTTTAATTTTATGTTTGTACTCATTTCTCTCCATGATTATGAAGGTTTTAAAAAATGGCTGATGCTGAGGATATCCAGCCTCTCGTATGCGATAATGGAACTGGAATGGTTAAGGTCGGTTCATTATATTCCTAGTGGTGAAATTTAGTATGTGCTTTTGTTGTCTCATTTTCTGAATGGCAAGGTTATTTGTGCAGGCTGGGTTTGCTGGTGATGATGCACCCAGGGCAGTATTTCCCAGTATTGTTGGAAGACCTAGACACACCGGTGTCATGGTTGGGATGGGTCAGAAGGATGCCTATGTCGGTGATGAAGCACAATCTAAAAGAGGTATTCTGACCTTGAAATACCCAATTGAGCATGGTATTGTCAGCAACTGGGATGATATGGAAAAGATCTGGCATCACACTTTCTACAATGAGCTTCGTGTTGCACCTGAGGAACACCCAGTGCTTCTCACTGAGGCTCCTCTAAACCCTAAAGCCAATAGAGAAAAGATGACTCAAATCATGTTTGAGACCTTTAATGTGCCAGCAATGTATGTTGCCATCCAGGCTGTTCTGTCTTTGTATGCCAGTGGTCGTACAACTGGTTCGTATCAGTTAACTCGAATGTTAGTGGACTCTAGATCCATTGTCCCATAAATTATTTGTTACTGAATTACCGTATGCCTGTGACAGGTATCGTGCTGGATTCTGGTGATGGTGTCAGTCACACTGTGCCAATCTATGAAGGATATGCTCTTCCACATGCTATCCTCCGTCTTGACCTTGCCGGTCGCGATCTCACTGATGCTTTGATGAAGATTCTCACTGAGAGAGGGTACATGTTCACCACCACTGCTGAACGGGAAATTGTCCGTGACATGAAAGAGAAACTTGCATATGTTGCACTTGACTATGAGCAGGAACTTGAGACTGCCAAGAGCAGCTCCTCAGTTGAAAAGAACTATGAGCTTCCTGATGGCCAAGTCATCACTATTGGAGCTGAGAGATTCCGATGCCCAGAGGTCCTCTTCCAGCCATCTCTCATCGGAATGGAAGCTGCAGGCATCCACGAGACTACTTATAATTCTATCATGAAGTGTGATGTGGATATCAGGAAGGATCTTTACGGTAACATTGTGCTCAGTGGTGGTTCCACTATGTTCCCTGGCATTGCTGACCGAATGAGCAAGGAGATCACTGCCCTTGCTCCCAGCAGCATGAAGATTAAGGTGGTTGCACCACCCGAAAGAAAGTACAGTGTTTGGATTGGAGGATCTATCCTTGCATCCCTTAGCACCTTCCAGCAGGTGAATTTTCTTTTCTCCCATGCGTTTTAGTTCTATTTATATAGGTTGTTGTATTAAGACTGACATGATCATTTTATCTTGTATCAGATGTGGATTTCCAAGGGTGAGTATGATGAGTCTGGTCCATCCATTGTCCACAGGAAGTGCTTCTAAGCTTTACAGGTGCTTTGCTGGCGAGTTATTTTTTGCATTTAGTTGGCTTTTTTCGTGTCAATGTGTCATGTGAACTAAATTATGGTTGATGTGAAGAAGTGTTGAGATGGAATCACTGAAGGAGGGTGAATCCTGATCTTGATGTATCAAAATAGCTTTCCATCTGTTGCTATTCATGTATGTTAATGCCAGAAGTGAGAGGTTTAAATGCAATGGCCCCTCCGGATGTGACGGTAGACACTTTAGTACTCAAGTCGTTACTTTCCTCGCTATCTCATATGGTTCAACCATGTCTTCATTAGTGGGATGTTTGTAGCCGGAGAGTGATTGTGATGTTTTTTTTTTTTCCCCTTCTTTTCATTTGGTTTCATTTTTCTTCAAAATTTGAAGGGTTTTCACCCCTAGCCCTGAGAACATTAATGTTAATAGCTATTGTATGAGAAATTTTATCTAGTGTCAGTTTGCGGTCAAAAACTCATGGAACTTACTATGTTTGAAAGGATCTGTATGGATACTGAATTCTGGTATTTTAGGTGATTTTGGTGATATCTGCGCTGGTCATTCGTAAGTATAATTAACTAGAGCTGACATTAAATTTTTGTGCTTTGTTAAGCGTAACTTTTGTTCCTACAACGGTGGTTTATGCGTTTCAATTTGGGAAAATTATTATTTTATGGGATAATGTTGCATTTGGTATAAAAACTTTCGATTTTTTTTTTTTATTTTTTATTTTTCTATCCAACAGTACGAGTCTTATGCTGATTCAATTGAAAAATAGAATGGGACAAAGTGGGTGCCACAATTACTTTGCTGGCATCCAATTTGGCCCGACATTGTGCCACATACGCCGACACATGGATACGACGTGGAAATGCTAATGAAAATTATTCATTTGTCCTTCATTTTTTGTTGCCCTCCCTATGGATTCCATTAACCACACACTCTCCACTTTTTTCTACTGTGTTCCATAAATCCAAACTGTCGTATTCTATATATGTAAAATACAAAAATGTTTTTTCAATTTTAAAAGATGTAACTGAAAAATTATGTTTTGTTTGTCAAGGATAAAAAAACGTTTAATTTCAACTGTGAAACCCAAACGGAAACATTTTGAACAAAAATGTAGACTTTAACATGGATGACTTGTAATTTGGTTTTGAACAAATTCACCGCTTCCGCATCTTCTATTTACGGTATTAAAATGTCTTTCTCTCGACGCATCTTCTAATTTATAATTGAGTTCTCCAAACGAATTCTAATCCTCATGTCTAAACTATAAGCTCCCATGAAAATGCCATAATTGTTTCTTTTTGCCTTCTATGGGGGTTTTTCCCTTCCTTCGAATCCAAAAAAAATGGTATTTATTTTTATTAGATTATCATTTTCTTTGATATAATATATAAAATTTCGAAAATATCATAAGACAACTAACTAACAACCATCTTGGACTTTTTATATACTAATGACATTAGATCATTGTAAAGAGATGGAAGGTAGGCATGATCTGGCTCACTCAATTAATTTAAATTCAGACACAGCACAATATATTATACAATTTGTGTTTAAGAATATATTACGTATAAAAGCATGTTCACTTAATTAATTTATAAATATTTACATAAATGCTTTTGAAAATTTTAAAATAATTTAAGAATATATTTACAAATACCACTTCCTATCACTATCTAATTAAATTATATTTGTGTTATTTATTTATTTTGTTGTTTAGACCAATTTTTTTGAGAAAAAGAACAATTGACATACAAAGAGATAGTCCAATTTAGAATTAAATTTAGGACTACTTGTTCTGTATTAGGTCCTGCTGGTGGAGTTTTATCATCCTTCGTTTTTTGTTAAAACAAAAAAAATTACAGTTCAATTGTCACATTAATCTTTGTGCAAATTCAACTTTTCATTGTAAATAACTCCGAAGGAGTACAATGTAATGATGTGAGATAAATAATAATTTGGTCAAATTACTTTTGATTTTAAGTAGATTACATAAGTTAGACCTCTGAATTTTATTACTTTAAGTTTGTAACATCTTTAACCTTTCTTTTTTTTATCAATTAAAAACTTCAGCTTTAATTTTTAAAATTATTTTATTTAGCACTTTAACTTGCAAAATTAGATTAATTACAGACTCATTAAAAATTGAAATTAAGAAAATTATTATTCCAAAAAATAATAGTAACTATATAATAAGTCCATATTTTAAAGATAAAAGTTAAAAATTCTAAAAATTATTGATATTGGTGCTGAAAAGTTTGTAATATTACCAAAATTTATAAATTTAAATATATGATAAATCATCCATAAAATTCATGGGTGAATTTACGAATTCAACCTTTAATTTTATTATAATTTAGGAGATTTTCTTAATCATCGTGTACAAACCTTAAATGACTTACATTTGAGAATGTATATTTTTTTATCATTTTTTCTTAATTTTGGATTTTAATTTAATTAATCTTACTATTATGGAATTAGTTATTTCTTACAAATTTATCATTTTAAAATTATCTTATGGACCATTTTACAATCTATTTCATCTGTCTCAGGATATAAATCATTTTATAGTGACTATTTTGTTTCAAAATATAAGACATTTTGAGTATTTGAAGAAATAATAAATAATCTTTTTTCAATTACTTTTATTTATATTAAACATAATAACTATCTTCACAACTTATTTTTTATTTTAAGATAAAATTACTCCTAATTTGTTATAACATAGGAGAATTAATTACTCTCTTCGTTCTTTTTTATATAGGAAAAGTTTATATTTCGGGTGTTCTTTTTATATAGAGAATTTTATCTAATTTAGTAACTTTATGTGTGACATTCCGATCCGACAAAGCGATTTTAAGAGGACGGATAGAGCAAGGCTCTTGGCGAGCTTCTAGAATAGCAGGTTAACTAGAGTAGTGGAATGTCAGACACAAAAATGAATCATATCATATATCGAAAATGGGTAACTAATCATCAGATGCGCCTTTTGGTGGAATGGAGAGTTGGAAGAAATCCTAGGATGGATGACCTTTTGAAAAGTTTTCATTTCACCTGCAGGACAAAACGGTATGGATCATGCCGATCTAGTATTGGATGGAACCGGCTTGATCCAAAGTGAACAATTCATTTAGTGGTTGGAGTCAGGGCGTTACATCATATGCCAATGTGAAAAATCTATAAGTTAAAAAAAAAAAAAGATAAAAAAGGGTTGTTAAACTGTTTTTTAATTTAGGTAAAAAATTAATTATTCTTATAGAAAAAGAACGGAAGAAGTGCTTGCTTAATCTATGTTACCATTGGTCTTATAACTGAAAAGATTTTACAGTCGTTTGATTTAACGACAGGAAGGTATCAGGTTATTGGACTTTCGCAAGCTGTTAAAGAAAGGAAGAAAGAGAAAGAATCATAGACTTAGGTAGGGACATGTATTAGCAACATAAACAATAATTAAAAAATGATGTCCCTAACTAACTTGCTAATAATTTTTATATTTCTTTTTAATTATTGTTTTTCTTGAATAAAAAAAAAAAAAATATTAGCAAGTTAGTTAGTTAGGGACATATACAAATTCTATTGCTTCACTTAACCAATGGAGTTATAAAAACATATCAATAGCGCAAAGTTACAGCAAAAATCAACATTTTTTACATGAAAACCCATTGGCTTTCGAACTCTGTTGCTTTACTTAACCTAACCTAGCTATGTAATATCCTATATATAATCCAAGATTACAGGAAAAGACACGATAGATTAATTACAAGGGAACACTTGGTTGGTTAATTTTTTAAACTAAGAATAGATTAGTTAGTTTAAAAAAAAAATATCAAGGGATCTTCTAAATTAATTTTAGAATATTATTTTATTATGTCTTTGTACAGTGTGTACAATTATTTGATTCTATATAAACAGTTTTGACTTCAAAATCCTTAATAGTTAACCTTTTCAAAGTTGTTTGGGAGGATTATAGAAACAATTAAACATTCGCTAAATACATCAATTTACTTTTAATTTTTGCAATTTCTTAAACCCCGTGGATGACCTATCGTGCACTTAAACTGTAAGTTTGATGATATAATACTCATCTCAACACTATTATTAATAATTTTTTGAGTATTTAGTATTTATCTGTAAAATATTGATTTGATATGTAATTAGCATAATTTTCATAAATTTTAAGTTACTAAACGCTAAATTAATCTAATTTTGCAAGTTGAAATTTTCAATAGAATAATTTAAAAAATTGAAGTGATTAATTGTTTATAAAGCAGGTTTAGAATATGAGTGTTCAAACTTTTTAATTGGTTCTTTAATATAAAAGATAAAAGAAAAAAATATAAAAGTGGAAACAAGATACAGATAAGTAATACAAATAGATTTCATAAAGGTGGGAACATATGAAACACTCCCTCCAACTCTAAATGCTTTCAAATTCTAAACGTTAAGATAAATATTGTATAATATTTTAACATAATCAAAACACTGAACACTTATCAAAACCCAACAAACACTCGTATTACAGTCACAATTAATTAAGGCAGTGTTTTAATGCAATCAAAATACTAAATACACTCTATTATATCACCAAATACCATAATTAATTAAAATAATATTTTAATTCAATCAAAACGCTAAACAGCGCTTCAAACACTCTACCGAAGAGGACGGAAGTATATAAGAATGTCTTATCTACTTTTGAAATATATTCTTTTCCAAACGAAAGTGTTCACATGTTAATTATTGTAAAAATATAAAGTAATATAAAATGACATTTTTTGTGTGGCAATTAGTTATTGCATAAGCCTTTATCATATATACCCTTCCAAGAAAACTCAAGAGAATTGAAATTGAAAGTTGCTGATGACAACTATTATCAAAATCAAATAGACTGAACGGTACAGAAAATGACCTCTAAAATGGGCAAATAAACTATATGCCTAAGATATTGATTAAGGACTTAATAACAGATTATTTTAATAACCACGTTTTGTCACGTCATCGACTCATGGGACCCAATTACAAACAAACAAAATGTAAATTATTTCTTACGTGTGAATGGCGGCTTCTCTCTACCCTTCCAAATATGACTCGGACGAAATAAGTTCCTTGTTTCAAAATCAGACCAAAACAACAGAAAAATCAAATATTGAAAATTTCTCTATGATTTCATCAAATGACTTTTGTCTCAACTCCATGAAAATTCTTTAGATACAGATTAGTTTTCTTCTTCTTCTTCCTAACGGAAGTTCTTTCGTTTTTTTTTTTTTTCTTTTTTTTCAATCAGTATCAGAATGAGAAACGTTTCTCATAAAATGCTAGATTGTAGGCTACTTGGCGGCCATGCCAAGACAATTTTCCTCTCTAGTATTACTATTGCTGCTATTATCTTTATTTTCTCTGCAGATAGTTTGGTTTCTATGGTTCATATACAATCTTCTTTAATTGAAGTTAGAGAGGTTGAATCAGAAGTGTTTCAGATTCATAAAACTGAAAGAATAATGAAGTCAACTATTAGAGATCACTTACAGTTGCATTCTACACATGAATTGACAATTGAAGAAGTCCTTTATACAGAAAACCAGAATTCTTTAGTTCCTCCTTTCAATGTTACAGAAGCAGAAAGAATCCAATGGTTTCGAGAAAAGCTGCCAAAATTCAATATTTTCAAGTCAAACAATTCGAGTCGTGAATTTCACAGTCGCGTTCTTGAATTTTTCGACACGAAATGTGAGGTTAAATTTTTCATGACATGGATCTCACCTGTTCAATCATTTACAGCAAGAGAGTTCATAGCAATTGAAAGTCTGTTCAAAGCTCACCCTTGTGGATGTTTAATGATTCTATCAGAGTCTTTAGATTCTAAAAAAGGGTATGGAATCCTGAAACCATTGATTGATCGTAGGTTTAAAGTTACTGCAGTTAAACCTGACTTGGCTTTTCTGGTCAAGAACACACCAGCAGAAACTTGGTTCCAAGAAATGAAGAATGGATACAAAGATCCTGGAGAAATTCCATTAGCACAGAATCTTTCTAATCTTCTTAGACTCCTTGTTTTATACAAATATGGAGGTATTTACTTGGACACGGATTTCGTTGTACTAAAAAGTTTCATCGGATTGCGCAATTCAATTGGAGCACAAAGTATTGATGCAGTATCTGGAAACTGGACAAGATTGAATAATGCGGTTCTGGTATTTGACAGGGATCATCCAGTTTTATTCAAGTTTATAGAGGAATTTGCTGCAACTTTTGATGGAAATAAATGGGGTCATAATGGACCTTACTTAGTCTCCAGAGTAGCTCAGAAATTATCAGGAAGACCTGGATTTAACTTCACTGTATTGCCACCAATGGTGTTCTATCCAGTTGATTGGAATAAGATAGGAGGATTTTTCAAGAAACCAGGAAACAAGGCAGATTCCAGATGGATAAAAGCGAAACTGCTTCAACTTAGTGGAGATACTTATGGTGTACATTTATGGAACAAGCAGAGCAGCAGAATTAGAATAGAAGAAAAAAGCGTTATCGCCAGGTTAATCTCTGATCATTGTGTGATTTGTGAATACTCATATAGCAGCTCGTGAAGTAGATTCTGTTCTGTTTTCTTGAAATCCACTTTTCTCTTTTCTTTTGTTTACAACGTTTATTTTTTACTTTTTCTGTTTTTTAAATCTCTTGGTTTCTTTGTTTGATCCTAATGTAAATGTAGCAATTTGATAACCAATTCATACAAGGAATAAATAAAAATTTGAAAACATGTTGTTTCAGTTTTTTTTTTTTTTTCTTTTTTCCTTTTTAACTTTTCTATTTATGTGTAATTGTGTAAGTTTGTTCAATATCTGATTAAAAAGTTGCACGCCTACATTCAAATATCAAACTTTTTACCACAGATCATAATCCTAAGCCTTTTCAATCTAAATCTTCTCCACCTCCAAAAACAAAATCCTGGCAATCTTCTAAATGCTTTTTTTCTAGTCAACTTCCTTCTTCCTCTTATTGTTTTTTTATCCTTGAAACCGAATTCTCCTCCCACAAAGCTACCATCCGAGGCAAAATTACTATGTCTGTCATTTCCAGCAACTTTGGAAGTCCCAATCCGTTCGATATCCGCCCATGGATCGTTAATTTCATCATCAGTTTCACTGCCCCATAGAGGTATAGTCTTTATAACAGGAGAACCGCTATAGCACTGAAAATGAGATGCCAAAGTAGTATGTTCCATGTCAAATAATCTCCTAAGAGATGTGTTTCCAGTTTTCATCAATTGCAGCAAATTGCCACTTCTACTTGATGAAGAGAACGAGGAAGAGGAAGCAACTGATGACGAGGAAGAAGACCCATATAATGATTTTTGATACTGTATGATCCGTCTAATCCTTTTCTTCTCAGCTTCTGTATTAATGAAGCAAATTCTGTCATCATCATCCTTGGCTTTTCTTATCTCCGATGTCATTGAATTCTAGATATACTTTCGCACAAGTATCAAACAGATTGACAGATAAAAATACGGTTCTTTTTCAGGATAGAAAACCCAGAACTGGGTAAAGCCGGCTGTACCAAAATATTCTCTACTGCATCTGTTTGAGAGGAAGGTCGGTAAAAAAGGACAAGATTGAAAAACACTGGCCTGCTGAAAGGTGTTTAATGATATTTTATTTGCGGTGTATATCCTATAAGAAGCCAAATCAAGAAAATAGTTTATCCAACAGAGAATCAAATGCATATATGAATCAAGAAAGGAAAGTGATTCCCTTCTAACAAATAAATGCAAGCAATGGAGCTTCAAAAAGTTCTTGCTCCGAGATTGATGAAGACAGAACTCAACATGTCGCACTATTAAATAATGTAATTATTTAGAAGCATAAAATGCACATTTGATAGGCATCCTGAATTAACAAGTCAAAATTCAGTTGAAATAACTATCTAAATCTAATCCAAACTTGAAAACTCCATTTGTTTAGGTCTTTGTAATTAAATCTCTTTCATAAGGTTACTCAAAATGACCAATGAACAGAGAATCCTGGAACAAAATTAAAGGTAGCTAACTAACTTCTACGAGAGACATAATTGACTGAATTGATCTAGGTAGCTATGTCACCTATAAAATTCAACGAACCTAAAGGCACATAGATCAATATCCTGCAGACTGACATTCTTGCCAAGGTTTTATGTCTTTTTTCAACCTACTCTAGTCCAAATCATTTGGACCTCTCAAAGGTTCTAATCGAGGGGCACATAGATCTACCTGCTACGTGATGGCATTCTCCTTGGCCAATTATCGGGTATACAGGAAAGCCATTTCAGGAAAGTTAGGGCTTTGAATTCCTAACTCCCTTTCTTATAATTTTATTGTTCTTTGAACTTTATGTGTGAGGCAGAATTACTGCATTAATTCTTTCTTTTTTTTTTTTTCTTTTTCCGATACGCAGGAACAGACTATCATATCATATTAATAATCAATCAAAATTCCTGATTTCGGCAGGCTATTTGTCTAATCCTTTTAGATTTGATTATTCTAACTTATTCTTCCTTGCTTCATTTGACAATGGCAGCAGCTGGATCTGTCATGCTGATAGTCTAAAGCCACACACTCGACGGTTGGATACATGATTTGAGAAAAGTTCCAAATTGAGTAAATGTAAAATAATTGTAAGGTTTATATAAATAAAAATGGACCTTTCAATCTCAATTGGTCGCCAAGCTTAAAAATGTGTAGATTGATTTCTGATCATCACGTCATCTAAAGAAAATCCCTCTTGTAATGATAAAAAATAAATAAAGCTTCTTTGAGCATTCTGATGATCCATTTAAAAAACAATTTAAACACTCAAAAAATTCATAATTTTAATCTTAATGGGTTCTGGAATATATACAAGAGCATGAGAACACTTTAACACCCAGAATTCAAGTTTTAAGATAGCAAAACCTTACGACAAGAGGTGAATAATAAGAGGGCTATCTATCTCTAACAATTCTTTCGGCAAAGAACTGTTCTAACCCGAACACAATAAGCAACTAAAAAATCAAAGAATCGAAGGATAAATTACTGGAAATTCATATTGGCAACGCAACAATACAACGCATACAATGCTAATCATAACAGAAGAAAGCAAATTAGAGGATTTAGGAATTACAAAACGTTAAGTGAGAGAGTCATCGATATCGATCTTAACAATTTGGTCATCTTCAAATCGATCAGGTTTCGGCGGAGAAGAAGGAACTGGTATTCTTGGCGGTCCTCTACCTTTCTTCTTGTTCCGAGGCCTCGCCTATTGCAAAATTAACCATCATTTTATGCTAAATTATAATTTGTCAACAAAATCTAGTAAAATTAACCTAATCTACTCACGTTCCCAAAAGAGTGGTTGAATCGCTTCCCCTTTGCCGTCTTCCTGTCGCCTCTTCCACAATACACTGTAACCAGAGCATTAGAACTTAAATTAGTATTATCATAACATGCAACTTAGAGATAGAGATAGAAAGAGAGAGAGAGCGCTAGATTACCAAACGGGAGTGGAGAAGAGGCAGCGGTAGAGAGAGAAAGGGAAGGAGTTGGTGTTGGATAGCAAAGATAAATGCCTAGGGTTTCGGATTGAGACGAAGATAAGCGAGAAGATGAGTTCGGTGATTGAGGAATCATCGGTAGAGCTCTCGCTATTAACGACGCCATCGCTGAGCTTCAAGGATAAGGTCCGCTCAGACTTTGCAGACCGCTTATGAAGAACCTATCGCTTAATTCTTTTGATTGAGTGGATGGTGGGCCGGTTAAAAGACCTTGTCCAGTTACGAATAACAGCAATTTATAACGAATTTGGCCCAAAAGAATTTTACTCAAGTCAAGGGCCTGTTAGTATAAAATATTATTTACCCTCTAAAACTGTAAAAACAAAAAAGAAGAATCGAAGTCACAATAAAAAAAAGAAAGAATTGAAAGTAGGATGAAGCATTAGATAAATACCATTAATAAGAAAGAAGGTAAAAGAAAAAGAAAAATATCAATCACTGATATGCAACACACTGCTTAACAAAAGAACTTTCCAAAGAAACTAAAAATTACTCGGCAGTAACCAAATCGTTGAAAATTGATGATGAAAAATAAGAAAATAAAAATAACATAATAGATAAATAGTTAAAGTGATAACTGCTATAATCTTTATTTCTCTGCAGATTGTTTGCTCTCTGAGGTTCATACGCAATCTTCTTCAATTAAAGTTAAAGAATTAGTTGATTCAAAGTGTCACAGTTTAGTAAAAGGCCACCGGATCAATTCAAGACTTTCGAGTCGAGAATTTCACAGCCGTGTTCTTGAATTTTTTTACAAGAAATGTGAGGTTAAATTTTACATGACATGGATTTCACCCGCAAAATCTTTTACAAGAAGAGAGTTCATAGCAATTGAAAGTCAGTTCAAAGCTCATCCTTTGGATGTTTATTGATTTTATCAGAATCTTTAGATTCAAAAAAGGATACAGAATCCTGAAACCATTGATTGGTCGCAGGTATAAAATCACCGCAGTTAAACATGACTGGAAAATTCTGGTCAAGAACACGCCAGCAGAAAATGGTTCCAAGAAACGAAGGATGGCTACAAAGATCCTGGAGAAATTCCATTAGCACAGAATCTTTCTAATCTTCTTAGACTAGTAGTTTTACAAGTGAGTATATAGCAGCTCTTGAAGTAGATTCTGTGTTCTATTTTCTTGAAATTTCACCTCTCTTCTTCTTCCGTTGCAACATTTTTTTAGTTCAATGTCACCAAGTAACCATTAACGAGGGCATCGCTGAGCTTACAGGAAAGGTCCTTGCTCAGACTTCACGGACCGTTTATGAAGCAATGACGAAACTCTTTCGATCGAGTGGATCGTGGCCCGTTCCAGGGCTTGTCCAGTGAACCAATTTATAACGAATCTGACCCAAAAGGAATTTACTCAAACTCATTTGAAGATTTATGTTGGCAACCCAGTTTATAGTGCCTCTAGAAACGCATCCATAAATGGGCTTTTGGGGTTGGTTTTGGATCTAATATAGTTTCGTGAGCATCTACTGCAAGCCCATTTATGGGCCTGCCTTGCAAAATTCCTCTCCAAACTAGTTGTTGGAAGCGATATTTTAGTTATAATCCATAAATGGGCTTTCGGAGTTGGTTTTGGATCTAATATAGTTTCATGAGCATCTACTGCAAGCCCATTTATGGGCCTGATTTGCAAAATCCCTCTCCAAACTAGTTGTTGGAAAGGGATATGATATTTTTAAATTGGTGTTTGTAATATTTTCTTTGTTAAATAAAGGGAAGCATAGCTTCAAGAAACTACACATGAAGGCGTTGATAAGCCACGCTCGAAACATCATGATAGATCTTAGAAGGAATTTTAAAAAAATAAATATCAAGAAGGAAAGTTCGCAACAAAGAAGACGAGACAATAATAGTAAAATAGTCGATATAAAAATTAATTTTATTTGTGAATATGATTAATATGACCTCAATCGAGCTGTATCTCCATTAGACTTATAAAATATACAACGTATTTATTAATTTTTTTTTATTTTTCTAATTAATTAATAAAAAATACGAATTTCACCGAAAGGACTCTACAAAAAAATATTATAAAAAATAACAAACGATTAAGGGTAAGATATAAATTCAATCCATATAAAGTTATTTGTTAAAAAGTTAAAATTTTTGTACTTCATACCTGAAAAATATTATTTCATAAAAAAAAAAAAAAAAGAAAGAATGCCTTTATAACAGTTAAATTAATTTTAAAATTAAAGTTTGTAATAGTATGATAGACCACACATGAATTAGATAATTTGTAAAAATTCAAATAGTAAAAAGGATATGTTTTGGGTTATAAAAAATTGTGTACTCCTTTTGAGCTACAACATAAGAAATAACTGAAGTTCCAAGGAATCAGGTACAAGATTTAAATCTCAAACATAATTACAAGTAACATGTCAATGTCATAATACAAATTTTAGAGTTTCAAGACGCACATTTCCACATGCTCTCGTAAGAAAACAGAAAGTGTTCCAGTTATTCATCAACAATAGAATAGTTAGCCTTTTCTTACACCATAAAAGAAAGCTTCCGTTCCTTCTTCAAGTTGCTGTTTCTTGCAAATTGCACAATTGACATTGAACATCAGATCTAGATGCAACTTCCTGTAACCGTAACTGTAAGAATCTTTGGCAACAATAATCTCTTATTATATAATACCCAGCCAAGCCAATATATCTTGTCGAGGAAGATAGGTTTCTAATTAAAAAGAATCCAGGATGAGTAAAATGCAAGTTTGCTCTTAATAAATATTCTTCAATTTTCATATGCCTTCCTCCAAAAGTTATATAGTAGAACGGTAATGTCATGTGTCATTCTATATTGATTTGGATAATATTTTTATTTAAAATATAAAATTTAGATAATCTTCCTCTTTCGAAAAATGAATTAATTCTCACAAAAAAGAAAATGAGTGGTTTCACTCACTTGTTTGTCATGCACTCTTATCTCAACAGCATGAGATAATAAGCAATCGATCTTTGAAATTATTTATTAAGATTTAATATTTTAAAATTAATTATATTAGAAGTGATTTAAAATTAATAAATCTAATATATTAATTAAAATGTTCAATGATTTAAGATTCAGTTTGTTTAATCTAAAACAAATTTATTAAATCTAATAACCATTTGAATATTGTAAGAAAGGAGGTGAATAGAGAGAGAATCTACCTCTTCAAATTTCTAAAATTTTAGTTCGGTTTTGATGAAATTTTTCTGAGAGTTCTGTTTAATTCAAAACGACATTGAGTAATCTCTTTTGATTGGAAATAGTCAACAGCATTGTTAAAGGTCACATTTACACACTTCATGCATAAAATAAAAATAAAATAAGGAAAACAGCAAGAGGACACCTCAATGTGCAATTAAAAATATTAATTAACAATTAGGAGGGTCAAAGATCTCATATAAAATTAATTAAAAGGTTTGATTAGGATTAACACTCTTCTTATGATTATAAATTATTATAAATACAAGGTTCATGAATATTATTGAGTTTCCATGTGAGTTATTAAGATAGAGAGAATATTTAGGAGTGAAGATAGGCACGTGACTAACAGATGAGCCAACGTGCAACCCATGTGACTGTAAAGTTGGGCCCACGGCCCACTCACTAAACAGAATCTAAGGGGTCAAAAGGGCCACTCAACCATGTCCACACATGGCCTTCTTAGACCAACCCACGTTACATTCTAATATTAATATATAATTCATAATTATTATTACGTATATGAAGAGACCCATGCCGTTTTAGAAATTTTATATGCTTTCGAACATGCTTGTAATAATGACGTTGGAAGCTATCATTACTTAGAACTGAAAAATTTTATATATAATATGATATCCAAAAAGAAATAAATAAGAAGAGGTGAAAGAGAATATTAAAGAAGGTTGAGAACATTTATATATTATATTCTGATTTAATTAATTAACCTATGCTTTAGTAGCAAAGGAATCATCACAATTCAACACACTATTTTTTATCAACTAATTTAAGAAAATAAAAATAAAAAATTAAATTAAAAAAAAAAAGAAAAAGAAAAGCAGCAGAAAAATAAGCAAAATCCAGCACACATGACATGTAGGGGAGGGATATTTTGATTGCTATAAACCTCCCCATGTATGATACAAAATATGTTGGTGAGTTCAGGCTCTCAAAAGTCACAGGCGGGTAACTATAGCTCAGTGGTGGTGAGTGGTAGTAGTAGCATTAGCAGTAATAGTAGGAGGCAGAGGAGGCTTGCATTGGTAGCATTTGGCAAATAGCCCAAAAGTGTCTACTTGCTTGACAAAGTTAGTCACGCTAGCCCACCCACCGAACCCAAAACCAACCACCAATACCCACACCACTATGAAAGCGTTTAACGCATACATCGCCGTCCAGCTTGGTAAGAACAATGGAGGTTTCTCCGCCGCATTCTGCAAAATCACAAATCATCATTCCTACTTAAAATTTCAAACACCGAGAATTCAACTTTAAAAAAAAAAAAACCCAAGTGAGATAAAATATTAATCTTCTGTAATCTAATTTACCAATGTGATTAATTATATTTTATAATCATCTGCGGATGCAGCGAGAGGCTCCAAGTCAGACTACACATTTTTAAATTTAGACCAATTCTTTCAGCAACGGCAATTTTAAATTCGAAACCCTTTATCGTATAAATAAAATTCACTAAAGTAATTTTCTTTTTAAATCTAAATCCTACTTGAACTGCATACAGGTTTATAAATAGATTTTACTCTTTATAATATTCAATAATATAATATTTAAATTAATTTTTAAAAATTCATGAAAAAAAGGTCAAGTCACAGCCAGCTAATTAAAAGACAGAGGACTGTCCAACTGCAGCATATATAACTAAATGAAAAGGACTTGCCACCTATCTCAATATACTTTTATATATCTCCCACCATGTTTCTAAATCCAAGTCTTAAATGCTCTCTTTGTACACTTGCTAGCTATGCTACCAGTCAGGCTCTCATTTTACTAGGACACTGCTGTGCACTGTGGGATTCCCCATCAAACGCGGACCGTCCACTATGTTTTGACAAACATACCCTTCACAAATCCATATTATTACAATTACACCAAATTTTTATTTTCATTCAATTTTTTAACATTAATGAATTTTTATCTCATAATAATAATTTCTTTTTTTTACCTGTCTGGCGGAGGCTTTTCTGTAGGTAAGCATATGGGCTAAGGCAGGGATAATGTAAACGGTGAAGCTGACCAAAAGAGCTCCAACAGCTGAATTGATGGGCCCAAAGAAAGGGAAGATAATTGCTAAAAACCAAATTGGTATAACCACCGGCAGCCTAGCAAGTGCTCTTAGACATATGCTCTTTGTGTCATGCATCCCTATTACCTTCTCCCATACAAAATACAGCGGTGTGCAGGCAAATCCAAATGTTATAAACTGCATTATTGCAAAACAATTCACCTCCGTTAGACTCGATTTATTAATTTTATAAATATTATTCTCCTATATATATATATATATATATATATACACACACTTTTTTTTTCCTTCTAAATTTTCAAGTACTTTGACCTGATGAATAAGCATTAAGATGACGGCAGCATCACGGAAGCCGTTTTTGGGAAGGAGAGCGAAGGCATTGGAATGGTTGAGAAGCTCATCTCCAAAGGCCCAGTAAACGGCGGAAGCAGACGGAAGAGTTAATGTGAAAACGTAGAGTGTAGCTAACAAATATATGTACTTGAACTTTTGAGGCTTCCACATGGCGTGCATGATTTCTCTGTAAAAAAACAAAACAAAAAAGCGAAAATTAACTCAATTGGTACATTATTTTTACTGCCATCGGATTCTCACTTACTACACAACACCACAAAATCATCATTACTGTTTAACTAAGATGATTAAGAAAAGATAAACAAACAGGATTATGTTAATTACTTTAGAAACAACTTAGAATGGAACTATATATTTTACTGTTCAATTGTCCTAGACATAGAGAAATGGATGGGGAAGCAAAAAAATAAAATCTGCATGTTACTGTCTAGGGTCTCGAACTCCAAGGAGACCGGCAAAAGCTGCAAACAGAAGCCGCGTAGAAGCAAATAAAAGCGGCGAAAATTGTGATAGTGCGGTAAAAAAGTAAAAGCTTACACAGTCACTGCGTGTCCCCCAAAGGTGTAGAGGATGTTGGTTGCTCCGGTGAAGTATAGCACAAGCTTTTTTGGACCTGTGTGGGTTACTCCTTCCACCTGCAAGAACGTGAAAAATTATACCACACGGATCCTAAATTGTTAGAGAGATGGATGGAGCTTTTGTGTTTAAAAATGTTACCTGGCCGTGAACAATGGCGGCTATGGTGAGGTACCAGGCGGTGTAAGTGGTCATGCCAAGGCCAAGAAAGGACCAAATGCGGTAGTTGTGAAAGGATGGAATAAAAACTGTGGTAGCACAACAAGCTCCAAAAATATAAGTCCATGTCCTCTTGTCCAAGTGGTCGTTGATGTAGTAAATGTTACTGTATTGATCAAAGAAATAACAGTAGTTAAAAATCAATGAAAAGCAAAAGCCTGATTGGATTTTTAGCAATTAATGACGAAAACTAGAAAATAAAGAAAAAACATGTATCTTGCCTTGCACAAGCAATAAGCTGAATAACAGATCCAAAGAGTAAGAAAGTACAGTTGAAGGCAAGTCCCGCTGCCTTCCAGTATGGACCCAGTAGCCCATCAAGAACTTCAAACCACTATAACACACACACACAAAAAAAAAAAAAAAAAAGAAAGATTAAAAATTAGTATACTGTCCTTTTTATTTCAGTACATAGCAGACATTTTGGGTCATTGTAAAAAAAAGGGGGAAAAGATTATAATTTTATTTGAGGCCCTGAAGATCAGATATCAGTGGTGGGTATTTATACTTCTAAGCAAGAAAGCAAGAAGCAAAACCTGGATAACATGATTCTTGAAGCTAACATTCTCCTTTTCTTTTCTAGTTCTGTATTCTATGTAGAGAACACTGATAAGGTAAGCAGTCCAACTTCCCATAAGTCCATAGAATATTTGTAACAGAATTCCTGACAGCATACCGAGTTGAGAGAAAGAGTAAGGCAGTGTCAGTAAAACTTGCGCTACCTGCAAGAACAAAGAACAAGAACAGAAAGTTTATCTGTCGTGAAAATTTGTTGTTAAAAATGATTAGTTTCTTTTGTCATTGATGTATATAATACTTGATTAGAAGCGCAACTGAACCAAGCATCCCAGGCGGAGCCTCCGTGCCAGAGAAAGCTTTTGACGTTAAACATAGAGTGTTCATCTTCTAGTTCTTCTTGTCTTGCTTCATTTTCTGTCTCGCTAAAGTTGGGGACTATAGCTTCTTCTGCTTGCTTTTGCGGCAACATTGTCTTCGTTTTTCTCTAAAAGCAACGTCTAAATCCTGGTAGATCTGAAGCATATAAAAGACAGTAAATGAGACAAAAACTCTAAAACGCAACCCCAGAAAACGAAAGCCAATATATATATTAGATACAAAGCAAATAAACCAGACGCTCTTCACTTTATAAAGAGTTAAACTTGGCATAAAATTGAAAAGAAGCCAAAAAGAAAAACAGCAAAAACAGTTCTCGAAAACAAAAAGCGCTTGCTTGCTATAGCAGAGTTCACTAACCAAACTAAAGGGTTTTGAGATGTCTCTTTCGCGTAAAAGAATTGCAGAAGAAAACCCAAATCACAGATCCGTTGCTTATCACTGACTAAGTTTTCAAAGACTGTCTTTGGCTTGAATTGATATATCAACTTTTGCTTCCCCGTTTTCTGGTTATCAATTATGTGCAGTTGGTTGGACGAGAGCAGAAGATGGATAAAGAACGAGTTTTTGAGAATTTTCAATTCCAAGATTTTGCAGAGACAGCCATAAATGTCTTGAAACAACTGGATATAATTACAGAAATAAAGAAAATCTCTCCTACTATTGATCTCTTTAGGAAAGACTCGACTTTAAATGCGCCACCAATTAATCTTCACAGACAAAAGGCAGAGCCGAACTCCAAAGTCGGCGAGACCTCAAAAGAAGGAAAAGAAAAAAACCAAACTTGTTTCAATGGTCACCTAAGAGCAGATATATTGAAGGAAATGAAAGGGACCCTTTTCTGTTCTCACTCCTATTTAAGTATACTATATCAAGTTAAAACAAGCCAATATATATAATAGCACTACAGCTAATATTGCTGCTGCTGCTGCTGCTGCTACTGTGCAATAGTGTTCATATATTTGGCTTTGAAATTCCTTGCTTTCTCACACTCACTGATTAACTCGCTCTTGTTCCTTTTAAAGTGGAAGTTGAAAGGGAGAGACCAAGCCCAAGTTCCCTGTATTCCACTTCTGATTCGATTCCTCCTTTTGGGTTTTGGTTTTTTTGGTGTGTTTGAAAAAATAATTTAGAGATCTAAGCGACAGAGACTTCGTTCTCGTCACTAGTTAGCTAGGGGACTCAACCTAACCATGGACCTTGCTTTTTATAGCCCAAGGAAACTGCTTCAAGGTCTACAACTTTAATAATCCCTTTCCCTTCAATTTCAATCCCTTTTTACTTTTTTTTATTTTATATTAAAAAAATGTGATGAGTTGAAAGTTTTACCCACTCTTGTTTTTATTAAATGGATTAAAATGTAGCATACCTTAAAAGTATTTGTCACTAATTTAGAAAAATACAATTTTGTAACAAAAGGTCGACAAATCAAAACTAAGTCTAAAATTAATCGAAACACCTTCCATTATTATTTTTATTTTTTCTTTTTATGGTAATGTAACAATGAATTATAGTCTTAATGTATAGATTTAATTTTATACTCTCAGCCATTATTTTTATGATTTTTTGAATTTTGCAGGAAATCATCATCTTTATATACTTTCCCGTTCTTGCAATAATTATATTTCTTACTAAAACAAAATACAAAAGTGTAAGATCATGAATAAATATCAAAATATTATTTTATTTTAATAAATGAGATAGATATTATTGAAATATGAAAATGCAGAATTATAATTAAACACTTTTAAATAATAAAGATAATTATTAGCACTATTAAATCGGATTTGGATATTCACTCGGCTAAAAAATTGACTGGATAGATTATTGATTCAAGCAATGAGTTAATAGTTCAATTAGTAGGTCATAAAAATATATATTAATATAATAAAAATAATTGAATATTAAAAGAGCGGTCTGGGTCAGTCAGGTCTATGTTGGTCAACCGTTTTAACCATGGGTCATCCAATTCAAGTCGGTTCTCTTTTTCAAATGTTTCGAAAGCGAAATTGGCCTGATTTTAAGGTTGATTCACCATTTTCGAGTTGACTTAGCAGGTCGAGCTGGGTTTAACTTCTGGGTTTATTATTATTATGTTAACGGGGCTATGGCAGAGTGCCTAATTTACTTCTATCTCCCTATTTGCATCATTAGTTACTGTATTTATAACAATAGTATACGGTAGTATAAAATTATGCAAATACTTCCGTCTCAGATCCAAATCCCAGTCAATAATTCCATGAATTTAAGTTCCCAATTAATTCCGTCCCTCTCTTATTTATTTTTTTATTTTTAATTTTAATTTCTCATTTACTAAATAATTTTAATTCATCGAGGTTCTATAAAGCTCCCTCCCTGTTCTGTTCCCAGTCACTACGTGGATTACTTTTTCCACCCGCATGCCATACCACGTGTTTCACACCATTTGCCATATACTGAAGAAAACAGAAGTGCATTCCAACACTAGGTTGATGCCGCGAGTGGCGGTACCGGTCTCTAATATAAGATGCGATGGGATTTCACAATCGAATGCGGGCCGCTCGACCCAACAGAAATGTTAAATGGAAGCCCATTATTATTTTTACCGGCTTGCCTTTTAACTTCTAATAGGTCAGCGCAGCTGCACACGTGTCTATTTTTTTCCCCTACACTGCTGGATTTGGCTCAAGCCGAGCCATCATGGCCCTCGCCAAAGGTTTTTCGCACGCTTTAAAAGGAAACACGCGCGCAATCAACACCCCACTTGCCGCCGGCTCATCATAGGAACATGTATATACTTCTTTTACGGCTAGTATGGCCCATTAGCCACGGTCCAACAACCTTTATATTTCAGTCCTTCTAATGTTTAATTAATTACAATTGTATTTAATTCTTTTTCAATCATCCAATTTATAATTATTATAGCTAGAGACGTGATTTTGCTAATTTAAGTCAACAAAATGTGCCACACAAACCAAATTCACATTCCATTGTATTTCTTTTCTATTTAAATTATTTAATTTGATGAATTGAAATTTTCAAATAGTCTTTCCTGAATTAAAAAAAAGTTATTTTTTATTTATTATGGTAAGATGATTAAATTTGTAAAATTGATAATAGAAATAACATTGTATCAATTAAAATAAAATCTTAAGTCATTATAAGTAAATATTCTATTAGAAGTTTGCCATTTTGATATCCATACCCTACCCAACATAATTTGTTGTTTGTTAATTAAGAAAAGAAATAATTGCATTTATTTAGATTAATTAAGTAACTTAGCAAAAGTAAAGAAAAGATGGTACATAATCTGGAAACAAAACAAAGTGGTGGTGGCAGCCAAAACAAAGATGGTAATGGAGGCGGTCGTGGTGACGATGGTGGGTGAAGGTGGCCACCACCACCACCACCATGTATGGTTTCAGGGCTAAAAGAAGTGCATGTAAAATGGAAAATGTGTTCCGCACAATCCCTTACAAAACGCACACGTTGTCCCGTTCAAATGGGAATTTGTCGGCTTTGTGAGGGTTTCAATCTAGGCCCGCTTCCAACCCAATAGCTCAAAAATAAAAATCCTAATTTATTAATTATTAGTTATTACAATTAAAATTAAACTCTTATTTTTATTTCAAAATCGTTAAGCAACATTTAAATTTAATGTTATATAAATTGATTTAAAGATTACAGGTCACCTGAAAATTTTTTATTTTAACTACTATTTCATTTGGTCTTTTAGAAAAATTATTATGAAACTCTTAATCTTCGACATCATTAAATTATTTATTTTGTTTTTTTTTAGAATCAAAAGATATTACTTTTATTCTTAAATATTTCTGTAATATTTAACCCTTTTTACTTAATATATTGTTATCATTTAGTCATTTAAAATTAAATTATAATTTTGTCGCTCACTTAATAGCAAAAATAAAATATTTTGCGAACAAGTAATCACGTTTAACGGGGTAAAACTTATAAATTCTATAGTAAATTTTCAAACTAGTAAGGATGAAAAATTGATTTCGGCCAAATTTTAGGGATTTTAAAGTAATTTATGCTTTAAATATATATATATATATATATATATATATATATATATATATATATATATATTTTCACGTGTCGATGGCTTTCGATTTGGAGTTGGTGACTTAACATTTTGACCCAATAAAAAAGTGCACATGGTGAGGTGGTACAGCCAATGAGAGAGAGAGCCGTTTAGATTATGTCAAACTGAAAAAATGTAAATTTTATTTTTGTTTTTATTTTTTTGTCTTTAAATTAAACTTTTTAGTGGCAGATGTAATGATTAGTGAATGGATTTTGACGCCACTCTTTGGTCTTTTCCACGAGGATAAAAATTCGGAGTCCTGTTGCCACATGGGCCCCCCCAATTTCTAACATCAGAAGGATGTAAATTTATAAAAATAAATTTAAAAAATGAATCGAAGTATTTTAATAAATATTAAGTTTTATGTAGAGAGTGTTTGGTTTAGTTATTTATTTTTAATTTTTGATTTAAATTATATTTTTATTTTATAAATCAAATTATACGGTGAAATATCAAAATACTGTTTGGTAAATAAATATTTAAAAAGCCAAGGTGTAATTTAGTAAATATAAAGATTATCTTCTCAAGTTGTTATAAAAGGAAAATATAAAGCTGATCGAATGGCGAGTTCAAAATTTTTTTTTATATTTCAACTTTAATGCGTGTCACGCTAATTAATTTACACGTAATATTATTTTGAATTAAATATAAATTTTCATTTTATAATCCTACTCCTAAGTATATTTAATTTTTGTTAGATCTATGGGCAATAAAATAACGACTTTAGAAAAATAACTTATCCGCTCTATATATTAAAAATAAATTTAATATTACAATTAAAATATTTTTACATAATTTTTATCAGAATTACATGTATTAATAATTACTAATTATTTTATATAAATTAATACTATGTTTAGTTTAAGCTGTGTTTTTATCATACTGTTTGTGGAAATATCATAATCTACTTAAAATATTTTCTTATTAAATGAATTGCTATAATTTTTTAAGTAAAAAAAAAACAAAAAAAAAAAAAAACCACAAAGCCCAATATTTTAGAAAATACATACTCTAAACATAAATGACTTTTTACATTTAAATTAGAGAAGTAAATAAATTATTTACTGTTTTGCAACATGACCTTAATTACCTTGATAAAAAAAAAACAAATGGTTTTCTAATATGTTATTTGTAATATTGCAATCTTAAATGTAATAAACCAATTTTAACAAATTATTAAATTGAATTTTCTAAAATAATAAAAAGTGAAACATTGATGCTCAAATTAGGGGATTTGAAAAGGAAAAAAAAAGAAAGCGAAAATCTTTGTTATGATCAAATATCAAGATTGAAACTTTAATGATCAATAATATATATAAAACAAATGCACTTATGAATTAAATAAACTTTTGGAATTAAATTTTGTTAAAAGTAAAATTCTTGTACTAATCCGAACAAAAGACAACGTTAATGAAAGGTAATAATGTAATGATGAAATAGTTAGTGGAAGGGAATGCTTTTTAGATGAAATTAATGAGTTAATTTCCAAAATCAAAATCTTAATTTTATAATAGTAGATAGAGGATAAGGTGAAGTAGCCGGAAACAGTTGGGCGAGTGGTGGATGGGGCCGGCAATTTGTATATGAACTCAAAGACGGAAAATGCCTTTTGTGTTTTTGATGCCTCCACTCACTTAAAAAGATAAAAAGAAAAAGATAAAAATTACTTATTCAAATCTCATAATTTTAAGGCAGACAAGCAAATTTAGCGATAAAAATTAAATAATTTTACTTTTTTCACACGCTGAGACTGAAATCATTATTTAAGTAAAATCTTTCTAACGGCGGTGACTTTGAATTTTAAATTTTATATTTTATTTAGATAATTCGATAGTTCTGTGCTTATATTACAAGAAAAATGTGAATTATGAAATACGAAATGTAATTACAAAAAAATTAGAGAAAATCAGAGGCAAAAATTGCAGGACCATTGGTTGGTGCAGTTGGGTTAAGCCTGATAGTAAGTGAACAGTTAATGGATGTGGAGTGTTGCTGTTTGTGGTCCTGTGATGTGGTGGATGGTCAAATGGATGTGGAGAATAATTATAATTAGCTTATCCCTTCCTCCACTTAGCTACCATATCCAAATCAAAACTGCATCTGTATTAATTTCATTTTTTCAGATTATTAGAGATCTAAACCGTCAGATGTGAATGGAGAGTAACAGAGTGGATGCTTTCGGTCTAGATTATGTCTTTGTAATTTGAATTTTCTGCCTTATTGGTATTTAAGAAAATAATAAATTGCATTATCGATGACTTTAGAGAAACTAAGTGAAAACGAGTCATATAATTAAATTTTCTATGAATATGTTCAATTTTAATTGAATGATGTAGCGAATTGAAGATGTCAAAATTATTTGTTTAATTTTAATCTTTCTCTTAATTCTTAAATTAAAAAACAAATTACACATAATTAAGGAACTTTTTTTTTATCGGCAAATAATTTTTTATTTTATTAAATTATAAAATCAGAAAAAAAAACTTATCAAACTCACAAAATTAAGAAACTTATAGCATCTACATACTATTAATAAAAGTTATATGTGGAGGATTTGCATTTCAATATATATGGTGCAAAAGATACGAAATGATTAGAAAAAGGAGATGTATTTATTGCATATATACATATATTAATTGTTGAATAGAGAATAATGAGATGGGACATTCATACTTTGATGTTATTATATATATATATATATATATATATCCCTTTCGATATCTCCAATAATTCCCATATCTCCAATAATTCCTTTAGATTTTTTTTTCCCCAAATTCTTAATTAAAAGCCAATATAAAATAATTCATTCAGTTTTTTTTAATTTAGCGAATCGTAATTTAATATATTATATTAAAAATATATTTAATATTATATTTCATTGTGATTTACAGATGATATCAGTAAAATGAAAATTTAGAGACGAGAAAATAATAATAATATATAGAATTTAGGGTTTAATAATTGGTGATAAATGACTAGACGTATAAAAGGGAAATGGGATAAGAGTGGAAGGAAGGAAGGAGTGGTAGTGGTAATGTCATTGGACCCCTTAAAAGGAAAATAGAAATATGAAAGAGAAGAGCCCCACAGTTGATATTATTTATAGTATTTGTTCCAAAGCCTAACAGTCAAGTGTTGGCTTTGGTCCCCATCCCAACATCAAACTCTTAAATGGTTACTTACCAAAGATACCTTCACTCAATTTCAGACCTACCATAGCCTTTCATTTTCTTTCATCTTTTCCAATTATTATTATTATTAGATTAATGCTAAATGGATCGTTTTGATCCGGATCAAACCCACTTTTTCATACTTAAAATGTCTCTTGTACCCTTTTCAAATTATATAGAGACAATGAAATGTTTTCAAAATTTTCAAATAATATATCATAATTATGATAATTATTGCCAGTGTAATTATAATTACACAACACCTGTCCAATATATATGATAATTTTCAATGATGTCAAGGTATGAAGCTCCATAAAAGTACATGTTAAGGTATTGAATGTTCCTTATAGAGTACAACTAGTACATGTTAAGGTATCAGTACAGATAATATACATGATGTATGTAAAATTATATTTCTAAATTTTTGAATTTCACGAAACTCAATAATTGGATGTAAAAAAATAAAATGCTAAATTTTGCATAAAAAAATTATTTGATAACATAATGTTTGGATTAACTTTTAAAAATTAGAAAAATATTTTGTAAAAAATTAATTCATGTAATGTTAGCTTTTAACATTTTATAAAAAATTATTAAAATAGCTAACAACTAAATACTATTAGAATAGTTAACCGCCATCAAAATAATTAATTTTACCAAACAGACCGATGTCTATAGTAAGATTAATATGATAAAAAATAAATAATATATTGTGGAAATTAATTACCCACAATGTGTTATCTATTGTCAATGTAGTATGATACATAATAAAAGGTTCAAGCCTATTTGCAACCATTTCCCACCAATATTTCTTCTCAATTTTATCCAAGGCTATAAACGACTTTGTAGAGTTCTATCAAATGCAATTAGTGCATTTTTGTTATTATTATTAGCTTCATGTCTTCAACTTCACCTCCTTTTTCTAGTTTTTAATTTTTAGATTGCTACTTCTACCTGTCCATAAATGATGACTATTGAACTATTCTTGCTTTTCCTTTCTTTTTATAATTAAATTTTGAATTTTTATATTCTAATTCAAATCCTTCTAATTAATTAATTGCTCTTTTCATAATTAAATAATTCTAACATTCACTAAATTGATAATAATTTTTTTATGGTGAAAAGAATTCAAACTCGAGACTTTAAAGACTAATTAGAACACATTGATTGTCTAGCTAGAGATGTCAACCATATATTTATTTTTTTATATCATATGGTTTCCTTAATTTCAACAACTAACATGTGAAATGATTAGCATAGTACATGTGAAAACTCACAAATTAAGAATATATATAAAATTATTTTACATTAATTTATATAATCTTTCCAATTTTAGTGAAGCACATACCATATATTCACATGGGAAGTGCACAATATAAAGTACTAATTAGCTAATGGTGCAACAAAACTTCATTATTTTATGCTTTTTTTTCTCATTTTTTTTTGGAAATCCAACACATCTATGCATCATAAATTATGAACCTAATTAGCCTATATGTACACATTATGGTGTAAATGTAAGATAGCTTATATACATACAATGATTGAAGAAAAGGTACCATCATGTCCAATTAATAAGTAAGGACATCATCAACCTTCATGCTTTGCCATATGCATGGTTTTTTTTTTAATTAAATTAAAAACACGTGAGGTGGATTGGCTTTCAAAAAAAAAAAAAAAAAAAAAAAAAAAAAACCAATTTGAAGGTATTAAAAATTGATCAGCCATTTAAATTTCAAACTATTTTAAGAGGATAAATTGACCGGCGATTTAAATTTCAAACTATTTGAATGAGATACTGTAACGGATCGACTGAACCGAATAATCTTATCCTATTTATATATCACTGATATTAAGAATTTTAAAAACTTGAAGTATTTGTTAAAAAATGGAAAAACAATTAGAAGGTATTGAGTTATTGTGGCAAAAAATGACTAGTGGATGTCTAGGCATCAAATGGGAAAAGACCGGAAGGGTCCCAAAATAATCAAAACAAGCATGTGAAAACCTAGCCAAATAAAAAAGTAGCATCTTCGCCACTTCTCTGGAAATTCCATATTCTTTCTTCTCATAAAACTAGATTATGTGAATGCATCAGCATGACGAATTTCTTCTTCTTCTTCTAAATCATGATGCTGATGATCATACATTCATGGAAGATGTCTAATCTATTAGAAATATCGTAGCTATGCCAATAAGTGGAACCTAAAAGGTGAAACTTGTGCCTTTTGTAATCCAAATTCCATAAAGCTCTTCGTTGCTTTGTATTTCTCATTTGTTTTTTTCCGTGAGATATATTTTGTACAATGGATACATTATAATTTTGCATTACATATTATTATTATTATTTAAGCAATCTTATACAATTATAATTTTTTAACTTCAGACAACATCTTTTAAAAAAAATTTTAATGCTAAATGTTATTTTTTTATAATGTTCAGTAATATAATATTTTAACGTTTTATGAAAAATTATTCAAATAATTAATGGGTATTAAATCAACTGTCAATTATTAAAATATTTAATTTTGCCAAATATACCCTATATTATAAAATAGAAATTATATTAAGATGCAGTAACCTAGCAAAGTAAAAATAGAAAAAAAATACTTATGTTTGGATAGTTAGAAAACTAATTTTTATATAAGATTAATAATAAAGTGAAAGTTTGAGGTTATTGGTTTTTCTTTTCATTCCTTTTCTTTAGAATTTATTTTATTGGTGGGGGCAGGAAGAGGACTAGGACATGATACTCTTCTCAAGTCTTATCCATGGAAGAACTAATTAATTAATTAATTAATTAACTAATTAATTTCAAAAGTGACTCAATAATAATATTAAAAAAAAAAGGGGAAGAAGATAAGGACTTTCATGGTTTAGGAAAATGCTAATTAGTATTATCACACAATAGTGGGTATTTGGTAGGTTAATAGTAAAAAGCAATCAATAGTCATGATTAAATAGAAAAAAAGAATTCTTAATTAACTTTTTTTTTCTTAAATCTGATAAATACTTTTTTATTTAATTAAAATGATATACAATTGGGAATTTAGTGGGACCTATTTCAGAAATTATTAAGTACTTGCCATCAAATACTATTTTTGGCTTTGATTAGTTTGCTCAATTATTTACCACCTGTGTTCAGATTTTGGACCCTAATAATACTAATGATAAAAGCAACTGTTAGCATGAACCATCGTTTTCATTATTGCAAATTATTTTCTTTTACTATACAAAGGATCCTAGAAATATTTTTCACTGTTGTGCTTTGATTTTTTTTTTTTTTATCAATCGAGAATCTAAACGAGCTGAAAGATGATCATGAACTACATAATAATATTGTAAAAGCTATTGTGATTGAGAGGTTTTAAACCTAACCTATGATTTCTTAGTCCCGACGTAAGTGAAAAGACCAATAAAAGTCTCACTCGATTCTTAATTTCAAAAATAATAATAACCCTTTAAAATTATTTGATGAAGAAATTTATGTTTTATACACATAAATGGTCTGAAACTTACTTTTTAAGTAATTCCAAACAAATTGTGCATGTTGCGAAGAATTCAAACTCCGCATATAACTTTGTTAACCCTTAAGCCAAATAAAGAAAGTGAAATGCATGTTAAGGAATTTAAAGAAAGGGCCGATCCGGTAGCTTGCTTTGCCGCAAAACCGCCTACAAGGGCGGCGCCTATGATTTTGTCACTAGAACGTGATTACATACGCTTGGATTTCACCAACACCAAGCAACTATTGTTACATTTATAACGTTAGCACATGCAACTTAATGATGCTATAGTCAAAAATTTATTTAAAAATCATAATAATCTTTTGACTTTGCCTATTCTCAAACTTCTACGCTCTATCCCCTTAAAATGAATTAATAACTGCAATTAATTAATCGAAATTCAATATCCATATGTAAAATTAATTCTAATTAAAAGCGTAATTGCAAGAAATTGACCTAAATAAAGCAATTATATATGACGCTCTTAGACTCTTACAAAAAGAAAAATTACCACTTGTTCCTTTTAATTTTTAAAGCAATGCCTAAAAAGAATTGACTATGACCCAAAATGGTCAAACTTTTAGTCTATTTTGTAATTGATAGTATCAAATGGAAAAAAGAAAGAATTGCGTGTTTCTCGTAACTGATAACAGCCGAAATTTTGGACGGAAACACTCAAATGTTGATTTTATGGATTTTAACAAACTCAGTGCAGTTAAAATCTTAATCCAAAAAGCATCGTTCAAGTGATAATACATCACATTCTACTGAGATAGTAAATAGTTAAACGCACTGTAAAACCCTTCCAACGCTAAATTTTTAACCTCTAGTTGACAAGGAAATATATATAGTCCACTTCTGCTGATTGAATAATCTATTGTTAATAGTCGGGTGGGCAATAAACACAGTGAAAATGAAATGATAATATATATATATATACAGGTGGTGAAAGCAGCTGGGAAGCAATAAAAGGGTGGTGCTATTCAAACCAAGCAGCATTGCATTTCCAGAAATATTGTTAGAACCTTGCATTTTGATGGGCCATTGTTTCCACTGGGGTGTGTATATATATATATATATATAAAATTTTAAAATTTAAATTTCTTCCCTAAACATATAAAATTTTGAAGAGTTTATTGGCTGAGGTGGATAAATGAAGTTAAAAACATATATTATTATAATCTTTATTATCCATAGTTAGAGAGCGGTAATGATAAGGTAGTCAGTAGCTACATAACTAGACTTTACTGCTTCATTAAGTATATATTGTTATTAGTTCATAATTAGACAGCTTAATTATGTAACTAACATGAGTAAATTTATTTAATTAATCAATTCAATGATTTGATCCATATGAGTAGGCATTTTTTAATTTAATTAACAAAATTTATAATTTAGAAATTCAATAATGACTTAATGAGAATTTGAAAGTAGTAGCCCATGTTATGTTAATCTCAAAATCAAGTAGACCTACTTCAATAGCCACCACAGGCATTATAAGTTGTCCATGTGGGCATGTCCTCCTTCTGTGACACAACAGTTTATAATATTGCTTTGGAGTCAGGATTTAACGAGGTGAAAATTTCGTGTACGGTTAACCCTATGGTAAAGTGCAGTAAAACCAAGTGTTTATGCACTGAATTTATGTGGAGGAGTGAATTTTTTATGCTATTTTATAATTACATTTATAGTTCTGAGAATACTTTGGATTATAATTATAAAATCTATCTGAGATAAATTTATGTGTAAAGTTAGCGAAATCTGGAATTGTTACTGTTTGGAGAATCTTATTTAAATATTATAATATACCAAAAATGAAAACACATGTGACAAAAGATGTCATTGGTTAGGTTTACATTATCAACATTTGAAACACAAATAGTCCCTACGTGGAAGAATGCAGAAAAGCTAGCTGCTGCTTCCTTCACTGTAATGTAATAACCATGACTCTCATCCACTGTCCTCAACAGATAGACCAATGAGGTCTGTCTCTTCCCTGTCTCCTTGGAGGGGAATTCAATCCACATCGTTTTGTCCATTGTTTAAACTATTGTTTGTGGTCACAAGATAGATGAAGAATTCTCCACTTTTATTTGGTAAAATTAAAACAAATTTTGATAAATGTAAAACAAAACCTTGATATTGCATTTTCCATCTATCTTTTCAAAATGACTACTTCCAATTATCTTCTGTTCAGTGACGGTGGATTATGAGGACATCTTTATTTTTCTCATACATATTCAACATTGTTGATTAGGTTAATATTTAATTAAAATTTTACAAATAGTTTCATGAGTAATTCAAATATAAAGACGAAACGCATTGTATTAAATTCATAAGGAAGAAGCGCTTTTAGAAAAAATTTTCTTTATTTACAAGAATGGATCAATTGATCTTTTTATTTAAAGAATCTGAATTATTTGTTAGTAGCAATGAAATGAAGTGTATGAGGTCAAGGAATGTGGGGTCAGTATCAAAACCTAGCTTGAGATGGACGGTGGGGATTAGGGGAATGGGTGGGATGGGACCCATGAAGTTAAGGAGGCATAATGTCAGGTGGGATCCATTTGGATATGGAAGATGAAGACTATTTAGGAGTTAAATGCTTTCCATTCCCTACAACTGGACTTCTGCCCTCTCTTAGCCCAAGTTTCAGTCATTTGCTAGTAGTGATGTGTAGCCCACTCCTAGCCTTAGTCCTCACTTAGACCCATCACCAAATGCTTGTTGAATTACCAAATTACCCATATTCTATGTACAAATTTCTAATCCAATCATCACTTCTCACTTCTCACTTAAATTAGTTTCACTAATTTTCATATGAAATCAAGTCAAATACTAATTTATAAATTACATATAATTAATTTTACCATATCAATATGTGAGGTTATGTATATATCCCGTCATGCCACATGAAAATAGAAATATGGAATCGCAGAAAAAACATTTTAAACATATTTTTAAAAAGAAATGAGATGGCATAATAAAAATTTTTATTCTTTTAATCAGAAGTTTTGAATTTGAATTTTGTAATCGAAGTCTTCTTAAATACTCGGAAGAGATCGCTTTGCCCTCTATTATGGGTCTGTTGGCACAAATTCAGATTAGTCGGATATCGAATAATAAAAAAAAAAAAATATATATATATATATATATATATAGAGAGAGAGAGAGAGAGAGAGAGAGAGAGAGAGAGATTTGGTAAGGGATTGTTTGGAAGAGTGCATTAATGGAATCATGAGTGACTAATTAGTGAAGACGATATGAGCGAGGAGTGGTTTAATTATTTGGAGGTATAGAAGACAGACATTCGAGTAGGGGACCCTCGTGCCTGTCACGTGCTGCTGGTCCTTAGACAAAAGACAGCTGCCTAACAAGCCAGTCTCCGCTCTTTCAAAAGAAAAAAAAAAAAAAAAAAAGCCAATCTTCTCCTAAATTTACCTTTTATCCTCTAATGTTTTGCTATCGCTTCATGCAATTGGATCATCCCCACGTGACACTGTCCTCACTATGAAAACGAACTTGTGCAATTTCTGTCTTATAAACTGTTAGTAGCAGTTATAAACCACGGTTTTCTAAGAGCTTTTGTAATTACTCACCTCTGTCCCTTCAATGGTAGAAGAATGGCTGGTGCACACAACGGTTGATACGTATGATCTATTTTGACTGTTAAGAAGTACTATATTGAAAGAGTCTGAAATGCTTCTCCATTACTTCATTAGATTCTACTATTTGTTTTTGATTATGTCCTAATCTAGGGTTTGTAAGAAAAAAAAATCTTTGTTTTGGTGCATTTAAAAATATTAATTTTAATGCATAGTTTGCATTAAATAACTTAAAGCAATTCAAATAATAAACTCAATTTTACGAGTACTATTCTGTTAAATATGTTATTCTATCACATTTGAAAAAATACTTTATTTCAAGATATTTGTTACAGTTTTTTAAATCCAGGCATAATTTTATAAGACGGAATGAGTAAGATTTTTATATGGTAAATTTATTTGGAATGTCCACAATTAATAAATCTGCAGGGATCCAATGGCTGAATTGATTAACTAATGATTATCTTCAATTCCATTTGTCTCTTCACATTATAAGAACCATCGAATTTGAGGCATCTTTTGACTTAGGGGTTGCCTTTATTATATATTTTCACATTTCTTTTCTTTTCTTTTCTTTTCTTTTCTCTTTGGCACAAAGGAAGCTTTAGCCTTTAGTGGTAAAATATTTATGGTCCAGTAATAGTAGACATTAGTGTGCAAGATATTTTTTATTTTGAAACCAATTTTTATGGGCTACAAGTGAAAGAAAGAAACACCTTTACTAGTCTTTTCCAAGTTTCTTAGGAAAAATAAGAACCTTCACAATAGTGTGGAGCTTTTGTCTTTGTAGGGTTTCAAAGTTGAAAGAAAGAAATCTTTTTATGAGAAAACAGAATTCAAAAGGAAATGGGAAATACTTTCCTCTTCTTTTACACGTGAAAACATGTCTTTTCCTTTCCTCGCTGCTTTTTTAAGCTCAATCCATTCCCCAGCTAGCTCCTTTAGTTGCCATATCCCACACCCTGCTTTTACAGGGAGGCCATTTCTTTCTCTCTATGCCTTCAATCTATAATCTTCAAATTACTAGTGTAATCTACACTATTTTTACCGTTACACCGAAGACATTTTCTCTTAGGATGTTCAGTTATTAATAAAAAATAAAAAATAAAATATAAAAAATTGATTTTCATAGAGCAATACCTAATGAAAAAATAGTGTCTTACCACAAGTAGATTAGTATATCTTTTCATCTCATATGTATTGAAGGAAATGAAAATAAAACCAATAAGGTCTTAATTGAAAGTAAGCAATCTAATTTTTCGTAAAGATAAAAATATCAGTTCAATCTTCGGAAAGTGCACGTTGCTGAGAATATAAATAACTTTTACTTTTTACGGTTTGAGAAGAGTTAAACCTCCTTATAATACATAAAAAAAAGAAAAAAAGGAAAGGAACATGAAAAGAACAATTAAATCATGAGAAGTCATTATCTAGTTTGGAGTCTATGGTTTTGTTTATATATGTTAAAGATCGATGGACATTATTACTCCATAGCTCATAAGTATCAGTAATAAAAAGTATGGGTCATGATTTCGATTTCTCAATTCTTGTTTCTTTCTTTCTTTCCACTTTATTTTTTTTCATTACACGAATGGATTGAACAGATTGTGGCAGACACCAAGAAACCCATACGATATGGCATTGGAGATTTGGGTGTGACGAGAAAGAAAAAGATTCCAAACATAGTCAATAGGGAAATTTTCTAAGTGGATTCTGATTTCTTCCACTATGGTATGTTCATCAAACTTTCAATTATTTATTTTTGACCAAAACAATATTATTAGCTTTTGATTTATTTGGTAATTCTATAGAAATTAATGTGTCATTTGAAAAGGAAAAAGTAAGTAGGTAACTAGGTAATATGCAAAAAAAAATTTTTTTTTAAAAAAAAATGAGGAAAAAAAGATTGGAAAAGCGGAAGAAACCAATTAAATTAAATTTAATTGGTTTCTTGGTTGTTTGTTATTTTTCCTCAACTTACTATAAAGTTTATGAAGTTTGGATTTTATATAATAACTACAAAATTCTTACTGTTATTTAATTATTATTTTGATAAATAATAAATTAAAAATCTTCATATAGTTTCACACATGGCACAAATTGTAAATGCAAATAAATTTACCAATATACTTTATTTAATGGTGCTTTAACTTAGTAGACTAATAGTAAAGGTGAAATATTCTAAACGTGAACTCCAGAATTCCACCTCTGTGAGGGTAAGAAAGTAGTTTCGGTTCATTTAATTTAAGGGTGTGGACGTGTTAGTTTGACTTTGATGGGCTTATATTAAAAGAAATGATGGGCGGCAGGGGGCCGAAGAAAAGCCCATTGGGCTTTCACGTGGAAAAAGAGCAACGAAGGCCAACGTGCTGGCAATGTACAATACTTGTTGGAATTCTTTTCGTTGCAAATTCATTTTCCTAAATCACTAACCAATTCACTATTGGATATGAAATCATTTTTTTTAATTTAAACTTTATTTTAAATGATGTCAGATGATAGAGTTATTCTTCCCCGTGACAAATACGAATGTACGTTGATCCTAATCTTCCCCGTGATTTCCAGCCATTCGGTCACTTCACATGACAACTACACACTCAATTTTCTCATCATCAATGGAAATATGCTAATTATAACATCGTTCATTAATTTATTGTACTTAAAATGTGTGGGATTAGTGTTTCAGGATTCCACATGAGTGTAACATGACTTGTTAAATCATATCTGATATCAGAAATCCATTACTCAACTATGGTTTTACAGTGATAGGTCTATAAAGAGGTAGCAGGCTCACTTTCGAGTTTGAAAAAGACTCTGGACCAGGAAGAACGTATTCCTGCCATCCATCTTACCCATTGATGTATATATATGAATTGGTGAAGAATATTTCTCTTTTTTATTTGTACATATTTTAGAAAAAATAATCCGCAAATCCCAACCTCTTGTCCCCCATCTCACTCTTCAAATACTCCTCAGTATTATCTCATGAATTGCGAGCCTCTCAACGGATCCAATACTTGCTCAAACTCAATCTGTCACTGAAAGTTTTTTAAGGTCTTTGAAATAAAGAAAAATAGAAAAAATATCCACTGGATAGATAAAAATGGAGGGATCGTGAAAATGGGGGCTAAATCCCCCAGTTGGCATTCAAGGCATTGCTTGGGCTTTTGGCGGAATGATTTTTGCTCTGGTATATTGCACTGCTGGGATTTCAGGAGGTTACATTAATCCAGCCGTAAGTATTGGGCTTTTCCTGGCGAGGAAACTGTCATTGACAAGAACAGTGTTTTATATAATAATGCAGTGCCTTGGCGCCATTTGTGGTGCTTGGGTTGTTAAGGGCTTTGAAAAGAATCAGTATGAGAGGCTTGGTGGTGGTGCTAATACGATCAGCGCTGGATATAGCCAAGGCGATGGGCTTGGTGCTGAGATTGTTGGCACTTTCCTACTTGTTTATACTGTTTTCTCTGCTACCGATGCCAAGCGAAATGCACGAGACTCCCATGTTCCCGTAAGCAAAAATCTGTGATTTCATTTATTTTTTGTCCGTTTACACTAGAGATATGTCCTAGGAATACCTAGGTGTTAAAATTAGTGGGATAATAGATTATGAAAATGAATTTTTAGAACAACATTTGAGAATATTAAAAGCAACTAAGAGTTACAATTATGCAAAATCCTGGGTTTGAACTTTGGATTATATAAAAATTAAGTGAAGACCTGCTCTTAAATTATTTTGTTGCTATATGTTATATTTATAGTTTATGATAATTTACAATTTATAAATTATTTTTAATGCATTTATGTTATTTCATAATCTATATAACGAATTAATATTTTGAATTTACAAAAATTTTTCAACTTAATTCCATGTTTAAAATTTATTAACTTTTAAATATTAAAATATTAATAAATTAAAGAGATAATTATTTGAATTTCAATGATAATTGGTTATATTTTATTGGTCAATTTTATATTATCATTATCGTGAGAATTTATATTAGGATTTAACTATCCTATTACCTATTGAGAAGAATAATATATCTTATTCTACACTAAAAGACAATTGTATCTAAAAAATAAAATATACAATTCAACAATAATTCTATCAATGGTAGAAATAAATATCATAAGAGAAAAAATAAAAATCGAAAATAGTGTCTAAAAAATAAAATATAAAATTTAACAATAATTCTATCAATTGTAGAAATAAGTATTATAAGAGATGAAAAAATAAAAATTTAATTGTTGTTGATCAATATGAATCCCTTCTTTTGTGAGATTTTGGTGCAATGATTTTAAAACACCAGTTGAATTAAATATTCACTCAAAAATTAAAATTTTCTCGTGAAACTCTTAGCAGATCTTATTGATTCATCAATAATTTTTGTTTTAATAATAAGATAAATTGAATCATCAATAAAATCAAGAAAGAAGTTAAAAAAAAAAAATTTTGAATATAGGAAAAAGTAAGAAAAAAAAGTAAAAGATCACTTAAATACGAACACTTGAATATAGAGAATTAAACATACATAGTCCATAAATTCTCAATAAAATGACACTCCTCGTATTGGAGAAACAAAAATCAGGAGGAGAATAGTTGATTAATAATAAGAATAAGATTAGATTTCAAAATTAAATTTAACTTAGATTTTATTAAATTACATTAAATTTGTAAAAGAAAAAAAATTTAAAAAGTTATTAAAAAAATCAGAAAATTTATAGAAAAAGATAGAAAGAAAAGTTTAAAGGATGAGTGCCAAGTAGCTTTGTAGGTTTTTTTTTTTTTTTTTTTTTTTTAAGGATCAATTATTTATATAGATCCGGAATAAAGTATAATTTAGCCCCTAAGTTTGTTTGGCAAGATAAAAAAGGTCAGACTTAACCTTTTGAGCCAATTTAATCCTTCAATCTATGTAAAATGATTAAAATGATCTAATTTCACTTTTTAAGCCAATTTAACTATTTAATTTATTTTTATTTTTATAAATAAATAATTAATTTAATTTAACTTTTCATCTCTTTTTATTCTACATTAAGAACATTCATATCAAATTTTTTTAATAATTATAAATATAAATTTAAAATCCATAAAAACATAATTTTTTAAAACATAATAAATTTATTAACAAGCATTATAACTTTAATTTATTCAATATGAAAATAATTTCATAAGCAATAATTCAGTAGTTGAGGTCAATTTTAAAATGTTCAAATTAATATATATTTATAAACTCAAGACCATTAATCAAGGTAAAGAGCTTCATATATCATTTTTTTATATTTTATAATTAATTAATTTTTTAATAAATTAGTCAGCTCGATTATAAATATATTTTTAATAAATATTTATATAATGATTTTTACATTATAAATACAATAAAGAATTAGAGGTTAAATTGATTCAAAATGTTAAATATTTTTTTAATCATTTTAAATATTTTAAATAAACTCGTGGGTTGAATTGGTCTAAAAAGTGAAATTGAATTTTTTAATCATTTTATATAAATTGAAGAGTTAAATTAGTCCAAAAAGTCAAAATTGACCTTTTCAATTCTATTAAACAAGTTCTCTACGTAGATCCTTAGATATAGATGTTCTGCTTTATTTACCGTTTATTTATTGCTTAACCACTTGGAAATTGAATTCTAAGCATATGTGACGTTGTCACATGTTGCATTTTAATATGAGAATTGGATCTGAAAATTTGAATGATGTCCTGACATTGGCTCCATTACCCATTGGGTTTGCAGTGCATTTGGCAATCATTCCAATTCCAGGGACAGGTATTAATCCAGCTAGGAGTCTTGGTGCTGTCTTAATTTACAATAGGGACCAGGCCTGGGATCATCATGTAATTATATCTTTAATTTACCATTTTAATTATATATATTGTCTTTAATACACGAATTTTATTTATTTACACTGAATTCATGACTTCATCTATAAATTAAATTTTAATAAAAATATAAATTTTTGAAAAATTATTTTTACCTTTTTCTTTTTTACTTTTGCCCATATGGTCAAAATTTTTATTTTGATTAATTTGTTCTGTGGATGAACCATGAACCTGGTATAGACACCTCAATTCCTTGATTTATTTATAAATGATATACTGAATAGTAGAATTTTTTTTTTTTATGCAGTGGATATTCTTGGTGGGACCTTTCATTGGAGCAGCACTTGCAGCCTCATACCACCAAATAGTGATAAGGGCCATCCCTTTTAAATCCAAATGAAAATGTTTTTACTTGTTTGAAAAGTCCGACTTTTAGTTTCTTTATTTTCTTTTTCTTGTTTTGGTATACTTTAATGCTTAAAAAACATGATAACGGCTTTGATTGTATGCCAATGCTGACTACTCTATCATAATAACTTTAACTTATGTAACACCCGCCGCTCAATCCTAAAGAATCAGACATAATCCTGAAGAATCAGATGATGGATGTCATATTCAGTGTCAGAAAACTAACTTATTACGCATGATGAACCCAAAATATACATTAGAAGTGGCAACTGACTTATTATGCATGATAAAAATTATTTTTTTGATAAATAAAAATATAGGAAAATTTCTATAAAAAAATTCAAAATAATTTCTCTTAAAAATCGACTTGCCACACAAAGAAAACAAAGCACTTTCAATATTCAATTCTCCAAATTATTATACCAAGTCACACAACACTTTTAAAAATATAATGTCAAGTCATCTTTTTATATAATTAACCATTCAAGAAAATATATACCATCATTCATACACCATTCATGAAATCAAATAATAGAACTTAATCGGTTACCGATTTTATTAATTATAATTACAATATTTACAACCTCAAAATTTATTATAATAAATTCATACATGTCATTATTCACTTAATAAACATATCCTATCCAAAATTAATACTTCTATTCTAATGCTATCTCTTCGGTCTTCGCATAGCACCGACAACTCATAAATTACGCGTGATAAAAATCATTGGCGCTGAGTAAAAAACTTAGTGGTACTAAATAACCAATAATTTAAAACATCCAAAGAACACCAAATAAATAATTTCAAGACAATATATTTTTTTAAACACCAAAATCGTATTAATTAAATCTAAATATTTGAAAGATCACAAGAAATTCACACTTAAAAATTTATACAAACTCAAAATAAATAAGAAAATATTGTAAATGCTAATATGTTTTCCGGTTTCAATATAATAAATTAAAATTCTTATTTTCATTTTATCTAAAGCTCATACTGATACCGAAAGAATATACGTAGAATCAATCGTGGCCTATGAAAGCGCCATGCACCAATTACACAATCATGACCCGAGGTCACTGTGGTCTATGCAAGCACCACAATAATAAGCGTGTCCACCTATTTATAAGGGCTGATAACCCTAGCATATGATCATATCTCCACTAATAATACGAGCTAATAACCCGAGCATTCTCATATATCACAATAATCTCATCATACCACATGTCAATCAAGTATGTAGAACTTAAAATAATTATATTCTTCCATAAATAGTCTCATTTCTCATTCACCATTTTTTATTCAAAAATATTTTAAAATTAACACTTATTATTTCGAAATCACTTAACTTACAACTTGTAAAATCCAACAAAATCAATTCATGTTTCAAGCAAAAACCTTTCTTTCATAATGCCTCCATTAAAAATACTAATTATCAACTTAAAATCACTCTTTAAAATCATTAAATTCATTTCTCAAATAAGTAACCATAAAATTCTTTTAATACTTTAAAAACCTTCTTTAAGTCTTACTAAAATATTTAAACACCAAAATTCAAAAGAGAAATCTTAACCACCAACAAATTACTTAATAACAACCTTATTAAAGTTTAAATCAAGCATAGAAATCACAAAGAATATGGTGTCCTTCACCAAACAAGAGTTCGGCCAACTATGGAGAATGAAGGGGAAATTGTTTCTTTCCAAATTAATTCCATAAACCTGATTTTTGCTATGTTCTAAGGGTATAACTGAAGTTATAGGACTTCAAATTAAGTGAAACTTAATTCCTTAGAAAGATAAGACAAAATGATACAAATTTCATGAAGGGACCATAGTCCAGGTCATTTTCTAAGAGGGTAAAAGAAACCTAAGAATACAGACCAATAATCCAACACGATTTAGCAAAACCAGTTTTGGTATAAAAATCATAAGTTGAGCTATATGTATTCAAATTGGACACAAGAGGATGATTTAGAAAGCTAAGAAGTAGAACTACAACTTTTATGAAAAATACAAGATATTATCTTGTCATTTTAGTGGTCAAAAGGGACAGTTAATTCAAATATACAAGTGAGACGCCATAACAAAATCAATTTTAGTATTTAAATCATAAGTTGAGCTACAATTATTGGAATTGAACATAAGAGGATGTTTTGGAAAGCTGAGAAATAAAGCTACGACTTTCATGAAGAAGTCAGAAGCAAATGAAAATTATAAGAGGGTTGAAAATGACTTTCAGGCCACCCTAGGTACACCTCCAACATCAAAATTCATCAAAAATCTAAAATTTAAAACTTAAGAAAATGAAAGGAAAATTAGAATATTATTGCACTAACCTCTTTTTCAAGCTTAAACAAGCTTAAAAACTCTATCCTTGGGCTTTTTCCTTACCTTTGGTGGAGGGTTTACCAATCTCTTCAAAGTAGAAAAGAAAAGAGCATGGTTTAATGCATGAATTTCATGGCTAATCCTAGAATTAGACTTAATAAATCACAAAACCCAAAAGTTACAACTTGCCTCGTTTAATGGCAACTCCAAAACCAAAGCTTAGAAACTCCAAATTCAAGCTTCTACTACTTAATTCTCAAGGTTTAATCAAAATTCTATGATTTAATTAGGTGGTTTAGTGGTATTTAGAGGTAGGAAAATGAAAGAAAAATGGAGGAAGAAGGAAGAAGAAGTTGGCGTGGAGGAAGAAGAAGGGAGGAGAGAGAAAGTGTTGGTGATTTAAGTAGAAAAATCAAACTAAATATTTATCAAATAATTTATTTCTAAATATTATTTAACTCCACAAGTTAATTAAATTAACTTTTCAAAAATAATTCACCATTTATTCTTTAATATACTACAATAAAAAATAATATTCACTGGTTGCCGCAATTCTTCAAAAATATATACATTCGAATCTGAATCTATCATCAGGTTATATATACATTGACCATAAATATATACATTTGTTATTATTAAACTTTAAAGACTTCAAATAAAACCTAACATAGTAAATAATGACCAATTTTAATTTTCTGTACAAAATGGAAAAAAAAAAAAAAAGAAGCAAAATAAGCTAACTATTCCAGAATCTTGGTTATGATATCCGCATGAAGTATGGAATATCCAATGTATAATACTACCTTATGGGTAATCAAACAAATTTTGTCATAAAGACAAACAGGAAGTAAATCCCGCAAGTAAATACAAACGGGCTCGAGCCCGTTTATCAGCCACTCAGCCACAAAACTGAAGAGCATGTTTTGCTTCAACTGTTAACAAGTTCCGTTATAATGACTTAAACTAGAAACTATATATGATTGACGTTATCTTATTGTTTTCTTATAGATTATACTGTGCTATTAGGTTTTTAATAATATAGATATAGTTTATAATATTATAAATACATAAAAAAATATTTATAATAATAGAAATTTCGTGTTTTAAAAAATTTCTAGTGTTAAAACATGTGCGATGTGAAAAACAATATTAAAGGATAAAGTAATCTTTTATAACCTCATTTAAAAATAATAAAATTGTATGATAAATTTATCATAAAATGCATTAAAAAATTATATCTCATTAAGGTATGTTAAAAAAAATTTGCAATGTTAAGATATCTCTTTTTAAGTATACTATGAAGCCTTTTACCAAGAAATGTAATAGCAAAAGTCATGCATAGCATGATCTAAGAGTGTCAAAATGAATTGGTATATTAGGTTCGACATAGATTCGCCTAATATGCGATACAATTAGGATTAACATAAACACAATCAATTTAATAATTGTGTTAAATTTATTGACATGAACATTATAAGAAAATTAGACAAGTGATATAAATATGATATGTTTAACTGACCTAATATTATAAACATGATAAATGGGTCGTTTAGATCCATATACAACTCGTATAACCTGTTTAATGTCATAAATAGATTAAATGGATCGTATTGACCTGTATACGACCCACTTACCAGTTTCTACTATTTTTAAACTTTGACCTATTTAACTCTAATCATACCAGTGTGGTGGCATTATCTATCCATGAGAAAGAGGTGTACATCGTTTAACAGTAGACTAACTCCATGGTATGGTCAGTCACTAATGAATTCCCTATCTTGGACCATGCCTTTTGATCTCGTTGATCTTTCAGCTCTCATATGCTACTAGGTTACCTTATTCTACTAGCACACCGCATATGGCATATTCTGACGCATCCGTGTGTACTTCAAATGGCTTAGTGTGAATCTAGCAAATGGGTTGAAGTAGCTTTCCTCTAAATGTTAGGTTCAATCCTCGTTTTCTGGGTCATGCTGGGCGACCCCATTAGAGTTTTGTAAAATGCATAAATTTTTTAAGATTCATAACTAAAATAAAAAAGTCGACCATTGATGGTAGCCGACGGTGGCTGATGGTGACGATAAATAATGAATGGTGGCCGATGGTAATAGGTACCTGTGAATAATAAATAAATAAAATTTACATTTATAAAGTTATAATAAATTTGCCAATGTGTGTAAAATGTTTTACTTTCTTGAAAATAAGAAGTAAGTTTTGTTCCAAATGATTTAGTTTTCCTTTAATCAGAAAAATAATTTTCGTTGATTTATTTTCTTAAATATCCCGAGAAATGAAACATGTGGAAAATATTTTTGTGTAAGTTATTTGAAGAAAGAAATAGAGCCTTAGTCTCATTCATGCACATAATGAGCAAAGCAAGGACAGACGCAAGCCAAGGGAAGGGGGCTGTGGCCACCCAAAGTAGAAGGGGAAAAAAAAAAAAAAATCAATTTTTAACGTAATAAATTTTAGAAAAAAATATATTTTAAATTTGTCAGCTGTAATTAAGTAAAATTATTGTTTAGTCACCGTAACGATTTGAGCTGGCTCCGTTTAGAAAAACTAATTGAAATTAACTTTATTTTTGACACTATAAATCTTGTTGATTTGGATAACTGGAACCTTATTGTGTTTTCGATTCCAATCAAAATCAAGTAATTATCACATAACTTTCACAAAATATTTTGTTTGACACACAACAAGTAAATAAAAGAATAAAACCCAATTTCGGTGCTTAATTACCTAATAGCTACTGTAGAGAACAAGAGCATGTGTGTGTCTATATATATAACAAAAATGTTCTTGGAGGCTGCGATTAATGAAGGAACCGTTTATATAGATGGTTGACGGAGACTAATGACAATTTGTTTTATTAGCAATATGATGATTAATATTTATTTTTCCATATATATAAGATTCGGTGATTTATTTTCCATGGGACGGAGCTTGGAATAATTCTTTCTTACAATGTCATTCTCAGGTTTGGCAAATTTCAATTCCATTTTTCCAAATTGCTTTCTTAATTTGTTGTTAGAAACATTAAAAATTTATTTGTTTTCAAAAGTGGGAGAGACATACTTATGATCAAACCGACTAATTAGGTGCCAATATTAACCGCTGGATCAACATTGAAGGGCTTATGCCCTTATTGTGAAGGGACATAGCAACTATATTTTGATTCATAATTTTGCACGTGCCATTTCTAGTGTTTTATAATCTCACGTATATATAAGTCTTATCCTCTTAAAAGTGACACATAAATTTGTCTTATTCTTAAACCTAACTAATTATATTCTAAAACAATAATACAACCTAAATATAAAAACTCAAATATAAATTGAAGTGCCACTACTTTTTATAAATTAATTCCATCATTTTAAAAATAATTAATATTTTTTATATTATAAAATAATTATATTTCTTTGTATTTTATAAATTTTATTTTTAAATAAAGCTTGTCTTTAGTTTTTCACTTTTTCTTGTACTAATTCTTTTTATAAACGTTGATTTTGTTCGTTAAATACTCATTTTTATATTTTTTTAATTTTTTGTGTCTATATAATATTAAAGTACAAATTCTTATTTAGTTTAAAATAAATAAAATTAGTTAATTTGATTTTTTTTACAAACTATTTATAATGTTATTTTTTATATATTTAATTTATTTTTATATAATAAAAATGGTCTCAAAATAAATTTTAACCTCATTCTTAAACTTAATCTTTCCGTCTCTAATTTATAAATGTAGATGTTTATAATCCTAATAGATGTAAAAGAAAAAATAAATCATTTTTCAATCTTCAACACTACCCTCAGTCTCAAATCAATATCTATAAATAAATATAATAAAAAATAATTATAAATTATTTTTTACTATTAGGTAAAAAAAATGAGAAGATGATCTAAATTGATAATAATACTCTTTGGTTATATTGATAATATCACTTATCCGGTGCATTAGAAAAAAAAATATATACACATATATATAAATTCTTAAAACTTCTAAAAGTGACACGAAACAAAAATATATAGTTTTAATTTTTTTTTAGTTTCATAAACATTATTTATTTCAAATCAAACAGATTTAGAATATAAGAGAAAAAATATTAAGAAAATTAAAAATATTTAATCCTCAAGAGAGGGAGATATAAATCTTTTATTAAATTAAAGTAATAGTAGTTAAAATTTAATTTAGTAATAAAAAAAATAAAAAATTAATATTAAAAATAAAATTATTTTCAGAACTCAATATATAATAAGAAATAAATTATGTTAAAAAATTATTTATTTAAAATTCTGAAAATCAAGTCATAATTTAATGAAATTTAATGTTGATGGACAAAAAAAAAAAAAATAAAGCCAAGTCAATAAATAGAAATTATGCTAAAAGTAAATCATTCTAGGATTGAATATTCGTCAATAATGAATTTATTCAAATATTTTGTTTTTCTATTATTATAAATTATAAATTTAAAATTAATTAATTAATAAAAAAATTATAAGAAAGAAACATTTTATCATCTTCAAATAAAATTTCAAAAGAAACGTTTTATCATCTTCAAATAAAATTTCAATTTTCCCTGCAATAATGAAAAAAATATACTTTTTTTCTTTTATCTCTCTCTTAAATAAAATATTATGTGTATTCTATTTAAAAATTTATTTTTTAAAAAGCATATGATATGACTTTTTTTCTTTTTATCTCTCTTAAATAAAATAATATATATATTCTATTTAAAAATTTATTTTTTAAAAGCATATTCAATCATATTATACAAATATAAAGAAAAAAGAATATTGAAAAAGGAATACACTTTTTTCTATTTTATTTCTCTCATAAATAAAATATTTTAAATTATAATCAAAATCAAATTAAATACTTAAAAAATAAAATATGAAAAATTAAAATATCCAATTATCAAATATATTCATTAAAAAATAAATTTGAAAATCACAAAAGTTAAAATTTTGAAATTCTTAATTATCTATATATATTTATTTAAAAAAATACTTTTTATAAATCATATCCAATAAACTAATAAAATGTAATTTTTTAATTACCCGTCATTATGGCTATTTAAGTATATTTTAATTTATAGTAAGATTAAAATAAAAAATATCATTATTTTTTCTTATTTCTACATTTATATATGGTATAGATTTAATAATAACCAGTTTGATATTTCGTAATCGTGCAAATGGAGCTAAATAACTTGTCCAAAAGGCCATAAAGACTATAAATAATTCAATATAGACTTAGATATAATTAGCAACTTCTTAATTAGACTATAAGCAAATGGATTAGGGTATCTTTTCTTAAAAGCAACTTCTTAATTAGCCATTAATCCGCTCACTTAACCTAACTAAAGGCATGACCGATAATCTAAATTTGGATTAGTTTTTCATTAATTAAGATTTTCTAGGTAGATTTGGATTCCATTTAATTAGAAATATTCAATCTTTGAGCTTAAATTATTAACAATTAAATAATAGTATTCAAATTTATGAAAGCAAAAATCTATTCGAATAGAATTTTACAATAAAATAATAATCATTTAAGTGTTAACTGAGCAATGGGAAGACAAGAACAAGCTTATGAAAGGCAGTTGTTGACGTACCTTTAGAAATTTACATTTCGATGTACTTAAAACACCAATTGGTTGGTTGGCTTTCCATTAAGTCAAAACCAATGCCTCTTCCTACTTCCTTCCTTTACAGCTCAAAAGCTCTCTCTCTCTCTCTCTCTCTCTCTTCTTCTTTTTTTTTTTTTTCTTTTCAAATAATTTTCCAATCTCTACCTCTTTATTAAATAGGGCTGCAAGTTTGGATGGCCATTCTTCTTTTTTTTTAATCGATTGGTTTGAAACCACACATTGATCAGTTTAACAAAGGAATAAGCAAATTTTGAGACTTTTACCTTTCAGAGGATGACATCATTTTCTTATCTTTGACGTATGATATTCATAGGAATGGGGTGGGTTTTAAAACATATAGTAATCAATATATCAATTTGCTATTTACTCATCATAATGTACAAAAATAAATTAATAATATAAAATGTTTTTTTTAAGTTTATTATAATATTTCACATGAAATCTAATATATGCTTATTAAATTATTTTTTCACAAAATGAAATCTAATATATGAAATAAAAATAAAAATTCGAATTTTAAATGTACAAATTAAATATAAATGCTTTGTTACCATAAATTGATATCAACTACCAATATAGTCTTTTTTTTTTTTTTTTTTTTGGGTTTGCAAAGTTAGGTAGGAGCAACACAAATTTGTCAATGAAAATTGCCTCATGGATTAAATAGTGCATCTGATTTGTCTGCCAACAAAATTTCTTTTTCTTAATTGCATTTGCAGTGTAAAATTCTATTTCTTCAGCTATTATTCGGTGTACCATATGGGATTTTTTGGTATGCCAAACCCTAATATGGCTACTGATTTTCCTTTTTCCATTTTCCGTTTTTAAATGATATAATTAAATATTAAATTATTCATTTGATTTTGATATTGATATAAATACTAAATAAACTTGCTCGTAGCGAATCATGAAATCCAAGGATCACATTACATTTTTCTGTGGATGATCTTTTTTTGTTGATTGACTCGCTATGCTTATTGTTTTGTACATAAAACAATTAACTTTGCATAATGTTTGGAAAGTATGAGGTTATATAAACATTTGTTTTTCCATTAAGATGTTTTTTTTTTTTTTTAAGGAAAATTATTTTTTGGATTTTTCCATTAAGATGACAGATACAACGTTTTTGTAATAACTTTTGCTGACAAATAAAAGAATGTGACAACAAGTGTAATGTAATGGATTCAATTTGGCCTAATTAAGCTTAATTATTAAAAAAATATTTAGCTTTTACTCACACTTAGTTACCAAAATATTATAAAATAAGGAGCAATTCAATAATTTCCAAACGATAGTGATAAAGAAATATGATTTTTTTTTTTTTTTTTGGAGAAGAATGAGGAAATATAAATTTTACTTATTAAAAGAGGAAAAAGAGGACTCGATATTTTTAATTTATTGAAAAAATAAATTAAAATAATCGAAATTGCAACTTGAAAATGACGGTAAAATTAACTAGTCTAATTTGTGAAATTTAATATAATATGGATATGAGGTGTAATCTCTAGCTGTAGAGCATAAAAAGTACATTTTGAATAATTAAATTTATGTTATACTCATATGAGATTGACATCACTTACCATTCTACTCAATATTTTGTGAGTTTTCTATATGCATTTTGATCAAACTATTGTTACGATCCACCATGTGTTTTTTAACGTATTAAATAAATTTATTTTCTATTTCATTGCTTTTTTAAAATTATACAAATAAGGGAATTTCACGGAAATAAGAATAAAGAGGGCTTTTTGAAAAAAAAAATATTAACAAAGGGTAATAATTTTTTTTTCTAAAGACTGATTTTGGCTCGACAAGAATTGAATATAACCCGTTACAAGTATTTAACGAAACACATTAAACCTATTAGAACACATGTTATTACTATTATTAACATCACGTGGCAATACAAACGTGTCATGAAAGGAAGATATATTTGGCAAAATAACCGAACTAAGACGAAAGGCTTATAAGGAAAATTTGAGATGGAATATACTATTTGGCTTTTCAAAGTGCAAAAATAGACATGACAAATTTGACAGGGCAGATTGTGCAAAATAAAAGAAATTACTATCGTAATTTTAAAAAATAGTTTAAGAAAATACAATAATGTGTATATATATTGGAAACTACGTACTATCACAAATGTATATCATCCATTGATCAATTTTTCTATACAAATCAAATCTCATCGTAACTTTTCTTTTTAAAAAATATCTGCTGTAAAGAAAATAAATTCGCTAAATAAATAAATTCAGCAATCAATTTTTTTAATTTTATTATAAAAAAATACACTATAGATTGCCGTTACCTCTTAATTTTATGCTTGAGCATTAATAGAGAATAGATAAATAAAATAGTAGAATTTGATTCTTTATCCAGGTTAAATTTGTATTTATCGCCGGTACATTGTATTTAATAAAATCGAAGTGGAAAATTACATAATAAATGTAGTAACTTATTATAATTCGAAGTATTACAAATATTTAAAATTAAAAGTAAATATTTAAAATTTTAAATGAGTGTAATATTATATTGAGAAAGACTATTTAATTTAAACTACTTATACAGAGTGATTCAAAGGACAATACACATTTATGTTTAGTGAATAACCAATTTAAGAAAAAACATTTATAGAAAGAGACACCAATTAAATAAAAAGAAAAAAAAAAGGTATGTGACTATCAACCCAAAAAAAAAAAAAAAAATCCAACCTTTCTTTTTCATTTTGGGGATTTTTCAGACAATCAATTGAAGCCCTAAATTATTTAATTTACTGCAATTCTTCCTTCCTTAAGGGACAAGCAGCATGGGAAGAGCAGAAAAGTGGACCCTTGGCTTGAATAATGTTAATTTAGTAATAAATAAAGAATTCCAAATCCAACAAGTTAATTCAACTTGAAGACATTGTAGATAAATATAGGTAAGAAAAAACATTTTAGCTATTCCTTGAAGGAATAGGAAATTTGAGTGGTGTAAACGAAGGTGGTCAAACTTTGTTAAAAAAATTAAAGTCAAGACTATGGCTGTATTCAGTAATAATTTTTTTAAATTTTTTAATATTCGATAATATAGCATTTAAATTAATTTTAAAAAATTAAAATAATATTTTTATATAAAAAATTAACCAGTGTAATATTTAATATTTACCGTTTTATAAAAAGTTACACAAACAATTAATAGCGGTAATACAACTATCGAAAAAATATTCAAATGGCTTATAGTTAAACGTTACTACAATAGCGCTAATACAACTATTAAAACAACTAATTTTACTTTATCAACTCTAAAAATGTTAAGCAAAGAGGCGTGGCGCCGGCGCTCATAAACTAAAAAGTGGGCTAATTGAATGTAATGTAGGTGTTGCCATCCACTTCCAACTACTCAGACCCCTCTTCATAACTGCCATAATTTATACGTCAAAATACTACTATAACTTTGTCTTTACATTGCTAATTATTTAATTAGCCCAATAATATAACTTCTCTTCCGATAATACAATTCAAATAGATTTATTTAGACACGGTGTATGAATCTACTTTTAAATTAAATCAATCAATATAGAAATTTTTTTAAAATTTATTCACACGTTATCCTTTTTTTTTTTCTCTTGTTATCACTCTTTTTTTTTTCAACAAAAAATTATTTTTTGTTGATTTGATTTATAGACATGTCTATAAAGCGAATCTAGACAAGTTAATAATGGTAAAATTAGACTTTTTTTTCATAAATAGTATCTCAAAACTATTTTTGTTTCTAAATGTGTACTTGTTATATTTGAAATTTTACGTCTTTTGAGAAAATTATTAAATTTATTTAAATTAAAATAAATTATTAAATAAATTAACTATGTTACTTTTAATTTAATAATATATCTAAATACCAAATTTTTGAGAAATTGAAGCAATAATTATTGATATACAAAGAATAGGCCTGGAAAAAATTATTACTTTTTAAAACTATAAATATAACAAATATTTTGAAACATAGTAATTTTTCAAATGTAATAAATGTTTAAGAACAGAAATAACGTAAAAGACGTTTGAATCAGAAAGAATTGACTGTGTGTTTCTTTTTAAAAATTTACTGGTAAAATTAGAAGTTGAATATCCTCTTTACCAGAGAGTAAAAATACATTTCCCAAAACAAATTATAATAAGACAAATTTTACATATTATTTTCATTCATAACCCTGATATTTAGTAAAATTATTAATTTATTAATAATTAATGAATTCTTATCAAAGTTTTATAAATATCCTTAATTGTAAATAATATAAAAATAATTAGATAAATATTTATCAGAGCTGACTTATAATTACCTTAGAAAAAGTAGCCTCACTTTCTCTCACAACCACATAATATTTTCATTTCAATGCTCACATAAACAACATAATGACCATGCATTTTTCTTTCCCCTCCTCTTTTATAAACCCCTCTCCTCTCTCTCTTCATAACATAACTCACATTCTGCAAGCTCAAAAAAAAAGAAAAAAAGAAAAGAGCTCCTCTCCCTTTCCTTCTCTCTCCCTAAAACAATTATGGGGGCTCGTCCACATTTCGAGCCAATCGCGAAATGTAACAAAGAGGGAAGAACGAACCAGACTATAGCTGCAGACTTAGATGGCACTCTTCTTGTGTCAACAAGTGCATTTCCTTATTACTTGCTTGTTGCACTTGAAGCAGGAAGTCTCTTAAGAGCTATAGTGTTATTAGTAACTGTTCCATTTGTTTACTTTACCTACTTGTTCATATCTGAAGCAATGGCTATCAAGATTTTCGTGTTCATTACTTTTGCCGGACTTAAAATAAGAAATGTAGAGCTTGTTTCTAGATCGGTCTTGCCAAGATTCTACGCGGATGATGTTCATCCAGAATCTTGGAAAGTATTTAATTCTTTTGGAAAACGATATATTGTAACTGCAAACCCAAGAATTATGGTTGAGCCATTTGTCAAGACCTTTTTAGGAGCTGACAAAGTTCTTGGAACTGAATTAGAGGTATCAAAATCAGGAAGAGCAACTGGGTTTGTCAAGAAACCTGGAATTCTGGTTGGAAAACATAAAAGAGATGCTATCTTGAAAGAATTTGGGACTAATTTGCCGGATTTAGCCTTGGGTGACAGAGAAACTGATCATGATTTCATGTCCATATGCAAGGTTAGATCTCAAGAACTAATTTCTTTCACTTCATTTTTATTTCTTGTTTTAAATTTATCTTCTTTTGTTGCTTGTTAATGAATTTTTAAATGTCTGAGCTGTTTCTTATCTCAAAATAACCAGTACAGTGTACAACTGTCGTCTATATTTATTGTGAGCTTTGGTCTTTGGTGAAAGTGTTTATGGCGACTCAATTTTCTCCATGAACTCCAATTTCGTGTCTTCTTGGAGCTTTTATTTTTATTTCAATAAATTGATTTTTTAATTATATATACTGCACCAAGAACATTTAAATCTGCTAACGCCTTCCATGCTTACTATTTTTTTATTTCTATTTTTTTTTTAAGTTTTCTCACGAGTATTTCACACCTCTTTGACACGAGATTGACCGTATTATGAGTTCATGACTGCCTCCCACAAATATTTTTTCTCATTTCTCAAGCTGTTAGAACAACCTAACTAACATGCTTTCTTTATGTCTAAACAACTGAATTTGATATATGGTGGCATGCGTTCTTTATGTTAAGAATAATATATTTTCTAATATTTATTTGTGTAATATCCTAATGATATGACGAAACGGTTTTCTTTTTTTTTTAACGGGGCATTAAGGTTTTCAGCAATCGGACAAATTATTTTTACGCTCTACAGTTAAAAATGGATTAAGATCTCCTGATTTTAAAAAAAAATTAATTTTGTACACTATAAGATGTCCATTAATGCTGTCTAAATTCGATTTTTGTATATTTTTATTTTATAAGTTAATTAGTTTTTGGAAATTAATGAGGGAAACTGTAGAAAACAAATGAACAGAAATCTTGGTTTATTGTTGATGTGTCTAGAATGAAACTGTCTCATTTTTTTATTTTTTTTTTAAAAAGTTATTATCCTAGCTGGCAGGGTGATGATAAAGGAAATTTGGTACACGCTTATGCCCAGAAAAAGACTATATGCTATCTGTTAGTACAGTCCTTTTTCAGTTTTCATAGCCTATAGTAACAAGGGAATTGACTTGCAAAAAAAGAAATTGGGGTCCCTCTTTTCATTTATTCATCGAGCATATGACAAGTTTACATCTTTCCTTTTAACGCCTTATCATATTAAAACATAAATAAATAGTGATCATAACAATAAAAAACAACATTTAATGGATTAAATTAATAACGGATTTGCATTAATGACATCAAAGTTGTGCACTTTGCCTCTTTATTTGACATGAATTATTTGCTAATGAAAATTTGCAGGAAGGATATATTGTGCCAACAACAAAATGTGAGCCACTACCAAGAAACAAGCTATTGAGCCCTGTAATATTTCATGAAGGAAGATTAGTTCAAAGACCTACACCACTAGTAGCTCTCTTAACCTTTTTGTGGCTTCCAATTGGTATTATTCTTTCAATTCTCAGGGTTTACACAAACATCCCTTTACCAGAAAGACTTGCGTGGTACAATTACAAGCTACTGGGAATTAAAGTATCAGTTAAAGGCACACCACCGCCTCCGCCAAGGAAAGGCCAAAAAGGTGTTCTTTTAGTCTGCAACCACCGCACAGTTTTAGACCCAGTAGTTACAGCAGTTGCCCTGAAAAGAAAAATCAGCTGTGTTACTTATAGCATAAGCAAATTCTCCGAAATAATTTCTCCAATTAAAGCAGTTGCATTATCAAGGGAAAGAGAAAAGGATGCAGCAAATATCAAAAGATTATTAGAAGAAGGTGATCTTGTGATTTGCCCTGAAGGAACTACTTGCAGAGAACCATTTCTGTTAAGATTTAGTGCTCTTTTTGCAGAACTTACTGATAGAATAGTTCCTGTTGCTATTAATACAAAACAGACAGTTTTTTATGGCACCTCAGTTCGCGGGCACAAGCTATTGGATCCTTATTTTGTTTTCATGAATCCAATGCCGACTTACGAAATTACTTTCTTGAAACAGTTGCCTACTGAGCTTACTTGCAAAGGAGGGAAATCTGCCTTTGAAGTTGCTAACTACATACAGAGGGTTCTTGGAGGTACTTTAGGGTTTGAGTGTACTAATTTCACTAGAAAGGATAAGTATGCTATACTTGCCGGTACTGATGGTCGCATTCCAAGTCCAACAGCAAAGAAGGAAAAGGAAAAGGAAAATAATTAAAAAGTGGCGAAAAAATTCGCTAAGTTTGAAGTTATATTGTTTTGGTGATGATATGTATTTAAAGTTTATCATAAAAATAAACAATGAGGTTGATGATGTTTAATTAGTACCAAATAATTAATTAAATTAACCCTTTTCTCGAATGTATATTTAATTTACTATTCAATATTAATTTTGATATACGAACTAATTTTATTGTATCATCACGAAATTGTTTATGTAATGTTTTTTTCATTTATTAATGAAAAGATTACAGTAGGATTTTTGTTATTGCGAAATATTAGCCCATTTCTAACTTGTATAAAATAAATTAAAGAGGATGTACTGAATCTGTTAGATTTTAAAAAATTTTAAAATTTTAATGGTATTCAATTTAAATTCTTTTAGAGTCTTTTAAAATTGTGTGGTATTTAATTCAGACTCTTATAAAAATTCATACAAATCTAATGGTATTCAATTATGATTTCTTAAAAGTCCATATAAATCTAATGTTATTCAAAAAATTGCTGATTTAAAAGGATTCTATAAAATTATTTATTTATTAGATTTCAGAGTGTTATGTATGAATAAAAAAAGTCATTCACAAATACATCATTCAATCTAAAGATTTTAAAAGTCTTTTTAAAATTTAACAAACTATTAATCCAATACACCACTTAATAGAACAAAGCGGAATGGATAACAGTAAATTTTAAACTAACTACTCGTAGGTATCTGTTTAAAATTTTATAATATATATCTATTCTAAATCTATTTAAATACCTATTTAAGTATTATATTCAAACTCGATTAAATATTCACTACCTATATCCTTTCAAAAATCCATAGAAAGTAGCTCTTAAATGGATAAGGTACTCGTGAATCTTTAACTATCCAAATTTCAAATTTAATTAAAATACATTTTTTTACTAACGATGGAGAAGGTACACGTTACTGAATTCGTTTAATATTGCAGTTAACGAGAGCGAGATGAACGCCGACGACCACGCTGCCCATTGCAAAGATAACGCATTTTGCTTTTTAATCCCTCATTGTTTTTCAGTTTTTCAATTGGGTATAAACTTATTTAATTTGTTCAATTATATCCTGAAATTAGTTTTGATTGAGTATATAAAATTCATTATGATTCCATCAAAATCAATAAAAATCTATAAAAAAAGTTCCACAAATTCTATAGAACTCTATATAAAATTCTAATGAAATCTGTAAAAATCTTATGAAATCCATCAATTCCGTCGAACTAAATGATTTTTTTAAAATCTAACACAATTCTAATCTAATACACTCCCTAAGATTTTCGTATAATTTACTTCTAACAGATTATAAAGTCATTTCGTTCGATTTTTATATTTTTTCTATTAAATATATTATGAAATTAATAAAATACTCCTTCAAGACAGATTAACTATATGACTGCACTATAATTTTTCTGATATAACATTTTAATATTTTTTTTCTTTGAACTTTGTATTCTCTTATTAGCTTAATAAAAAAAAAAAGTTGGAAGCAAGACCTAATAATATAATGGAAATAAAATATAATAAATTATTTTATTTTGAAAAAGACAGAAACAGAAAATAGAAATTCGTGCTGTCATTTGAACTTTATTAATTCGATTGTGTTTAGATTCAAATTTGAAATGCGTTAGTCATGTAAAGGAGTCTATGTCGTCGTCAACGGTGGATGTGCGGTGGCCGCGTAATTGTGGCCACAAAAGTGGTGGTTGGTGAGACGTGATGAAAGGCACAATTGAGAAGTTGTTGATAGAAACTGCCTTTATTGCACTGCTGATTAAATAGGCGTACAAAATACCTGCTGCCGGAAAAGGCTAAAGAGATGACAATGAGTCGAGTCAGTTACAATTTCAATTAGCAATACATGAATCTGCCCTACCACTAATTTAATGAGTTACAGACAACAATGCCTGATTTTGTACCAATTCTGGATTTCCATTACCGTTTACTCGCTCTGTTTTAAAATATAAACATTTAAGATTTTTGTAAGAAATTAAAAAAATAATTAATTCACTTAAATTATAGTAAAATAAAAAATTATTTAATCAAATTATTTTTTTACCTTAAAATTAAAAATAATTATTATATTTAATATAATAAAAATAATATTAAAAAATTACCATTTCTTAAAATATTCAGAAAGTCCTGCGGGGACAAAACGAGTATCTTGAAATGGAAGCTGTATAAACTAAAGGCCAAATATTTTTTGCATTTATTATTTTAATTTTATTTTATAGATATCGTGAATTAATTATTTTTTTAATGATTACTGCTTCCCCCCAACGAGTATCTGCCATCCTAACTTTCATTGACACAGACCACTTTGTCATCCGCTTTTTGAATTTTGCATTTTATAGAATTTTGATATTTCTTTTTTTAAGGAAACAAAAGTTTAAATCACTTCAACTCAGCATTACTCAATTACTTCAAAATAAATAACATTTAGATAAATATTTATTTATTTATTATATGTCCGAGATTTCCGCTTACTATTAAATCCCGATATTTTCATATCACATTTAATTCTCTATCTCATACCTAAAATGGTCATAAATATTATAAATCCTTAATATTTAACTTGTGCTGTAAAATGAAAAAAGAAAAATAAAAATTTTCAACCAAGATCAAAATGGCAATCGGTGATTCAAAAATCAAAACCAGGCACTTCGAAAACCAAGGTCATGTCTACGTGGCAACAACCTGTATGCGATTCCCAAGCTGTTGCCGTCTGGCACATCCGCTCACCCTGACCCACCCTTATCCTGCGGGCACGTGGACACATTTATTGTAATGCATTAAACGACACTACATAATCAGGGTAAAAATACGTTGACACGTCTGGCAGACACATTTTTCGGAATCCAAAAGATCCAATTACAGTAATTTGGAACTTCGTTTGGTTGTATCTCCGAACTAAACCCCATCATTGCTAGGAGGCACTTCATATCAATTTGTTTGTGGCAGTTAGTGGTTTGCAGTGATAGTTAGTGGAATTTAATACAATTTAAAAAAAAATAATATCTTCTCGGTTCCATCATTTTTGTATTAGTTGTATTTCTCTGATCTGACAGGACAAGAATTTAAATTGACTGAAAAAAAAAAAATTATTAACATATTCTGCACTGGGAATGGTTTTGTTTTAGATATTCAGAAATGTCATGTATAAAAAAAAACAAGTAAGGTGGTGTTCATCTATTTAAACTGAAATCCCATATGAAATGATGCAAAACAGAGCAGACTTGTTCTGGAATGTACAGAGATTCAGAAACATTTTCATTCAAATACCCAAAATTTATTAAATTTCCTGAGTAACAGGACACTATATAGTGGCCCCTTGCAAAATTCAATTGCTGTTTGTCTTACTTTCTACAAGTACCATGCTCTTAAATGTACTCTGGAACTGCAGCTTCCAAACAGAAAAGATAATAAAAGTTAATTTCAATGTTTCAAATCACTAATTGACTTCAATTTTTTTTCTTTTTCTTTTTTTTTTTTAAGTAGAAAATCCAACTATATTAAGAGTAAAACTTAGAGCAACAGGGAGGGATCGAGTCCCAGATGTGAAAACAAGCAAAACGAATAAATGCTCTTGTAAGATTATGATCACTCATGTGCTAACTTGTCGCTTAACCCACAAGACCCTAATATCAAGTTTATTAGCTAAAATAATTTCACAATTTAAAACTAAAACACCAAATTGAGAAATGTCAATAGCAAAAACAAATTGCTGGCAGTCTGTAAAAATAGAGCTTGTCAAAGGGAGGTGATCTTGGGCAAAAACTAGAGCATGACCAAGAGCAGCGGCTTCAACAAATGCAGGAGCTGCATTGCCCACCTGATAGCCAGACACGGCTTTGTCAAAAGAAACTTTCTTCATTCTCAACAATGAAACCAAACCCCATATATCTATTCTACGTTTAACAGATTATATATGTATTTACTACTAAATTATTTTTATATATGCAAATATAAATTTCACTTGAATGCAAATAAAAAAGAAAAATGCATAGGAAGCAAGAGAAAATCACATTGAGCTATGTACATATTACCAAGAAACTAAATATTACATTTATGAAATCAAATAACATAAAATGAGGGGGAAACATTAATATTAATATTAAAAATATAACTTAAACGTTACTACTTATTATTCTAAAACCTAATTTTTTTATTATTAAAGTATAACAAATAAAATAAATGAAAGTGGAAGACGGAAAAGTAGTATAATTTAGTGAAGCTAACTCATTTATAAGAATTATTTTACTATTAAAGTTCACTATTAAAAAAACTCTATAATAACACACCAACATATAGTCTAATTGTAAATATATATACGACCTAGCAATAGATATCCGTTTGAATCCCCTCCCCAATACTAAAAAAAAGAGTCTAATATATGTTAGTCAAATATTCTTTTAATATATATATATATATTGATTATAATTATCAATAACTATACTATTATTAATTATTAGTTATTATAAAGATAATAATGATTATATTATTTGAATTAATTGTTATAACAACGTTAGATATAATGTAAAGTATACTCATTTTTAAAAATATTATAAATATAAATTATAATGCTATTAAAATATTAATTAATTTTTAAAAATAATTGTAATTATAGATATTATGTTAATAATACAAACTAAAATTATGACTAAAAAGCTACAATTAAAATACTCTCAGAATACTAATAAATTTATATGATTAATTGATTATAATTTATATATATAATAAATCTACATAATTACACGTACTAGTTTTATATATATAGTTTAGCAATTTGTAAATCATAAAAAGGCTTCTATAGGAAAAAACGAATATCTAAATTCAAAATTAAGTTAAATTTAAGTTTCCTTTCTAAATATTAAATTCATTGTTAATTAATAATTACTAAAATTTACTTCAATCAATTACACTAAAAGTCTCACATTATTTTAATATTTATTAGCAAATAGTAATATGATTTTCAATTTAAATAAAAAATAAAATTTTTTCTAAAAGTTAAAAGTTTTATATTAAATAATATATAAAAATCAAAATTATATATTTATTAATAGGTTTTTCGATTCAGTTCTGATTAGATTCAAGTCCAGTGTAGTTCCAATCCGATTCTAATTAGATTCTTAGTAAGAACCAGAACTAAAACTAAGACATAAATTTTTTTAACTCTAATTCTAATTTCGTTTATTAAAAAATGATTTTTTTTTTCAATTTCAGTTCAGTTCATATCGATTCAACGGTCGGTTTGGATCTCCCAATAACCATGTTAGAATCTGCAAGTTCATAAATAAAAAAACAATAGAATTAGTTACATAAAAAATAATTTTTTCCTTAGTTTGGCAAATTGAACAATTCTTAAATCATGTACAATATATATTTGCATGATATTATTATATGATAATTCCATCGCTACAATCAATAATAGATAAATAGAAAAATTACTTAAATTTGGAAGTTTACAATAAAAACTATAAAATCATTTACAAAATAACTAAAATTAAATCCAAAGAACTATAAAATTTAGTACAAAATATCTAAATCTAATATTACAAAAATAGAAAAGGCACTTAAAAATTTATAAAAATAATTAATTACATAGCTAAAATTAATAATAATTAAATTAAAAAAGTCATTTAAGATTCTAAGTTTACAACAAAACAACGAAAAAAAATTATAAAATTAATATTTGAGAAACAGAAAAGGATGAAAAAAAAATACACGAAATTTTTCCATATAGAATGAAAAGGTTTTTCCTTATATATATATATATATATATTTAAATATATGATTTATGTGAAGTAGAACTAAGTTCTTCTCCGATCTTAAATTTAATTCAAATATTATAATATTTGACGTATATAAATTGTAATTTATAAGTTTAATTGATTTTTTAGTATTTTTTTATCATATACAAATAATAATAATTCACTAATTTAAGTTTAAACTCCACCATTGTTATAAATTCACTATTATCATTAAATCAATACATCAAAAACAGAGGTTGGAAATTGAATCTTATAAATAGAAAGTATACTCACAAACTCACATTAATAATAAATTTATTTAAATTTTAATAGTAACAAAATAAAGCGATTAATTCCACTGAATTAATTAAGCTTCCAATGAAACTGAGTCCTGCATACAAGCAAGCCCATTTTAACCACTGAACTCATTAGGGCTACGATAAAAACCCAAAACCTCAATTTGTAGTACAAGTCCATTGTACTAGTTGGATTGGGCTTCACGAATTAGGCCCATTTTTACCTTGATTAGTTAAGCCTGGCTATGGAATTGGAAGGGATGGGAATAGATCTGCTGGCCTCGGAAACGAGCGAAGGAATTGCACTCTGCTGGGACGGTTCAGGATGAACCAAGTCTTTCATGGGCTCTTTTTCTGTAAAATAACGTAAGTGAAGATGTTGTTTTTCATTATTTTGAGATGTTTTTCTTATAGAAAGGATGAAGTAATGAAAGAGGAAGTCATTGCTAGTAGTAACGACTTGTTACGATCCATTGGTTCATATAGAATCCATGTCCTAGGTGTATCAAAAAACATTCTTTTCGCTAAGCGTATATAATAAAATAGAGT